>JADBJO010019102.1:0-33928 GCA_016801955.1 Conus betulinus | reverse complement strand
AAAACACAACCCTGACAACTAAGGTTACATTACTATGCAGACACTGTAACTCACAAAGACGGGACGAGGGTGGCGGGATGAGAATGGTTTATCCTAAACAGTGCCCGCCCTCTCCTTATCATATTTTGGTTGCAGGTGGAAAAATTCCTGATTTTCTATGGATGAAGTGCACAAAAAATTTAGCAGAAGTCCTATAACTTGCACATTCAAATTAATTTAGCTATGGAAAACCCTAAAATCCACGTATGCTATATATGGATACAAAAAACTAACAGCACAACATAACTGTGACATCCCTAGTAAAGAATCTTTTTTTGTTTTCCACCCCTGTCACAAACCTGATCATTTACAGATAAGCTTCCCTGTCACTCTCTCTCTGACTTACTTAACCTTTATTGGGCATGGTAGTCTGTCTTAATGGATGGGAAAAACTATCAGCAGACTCTGTTCATAAATCAAAAAGCAGACAGACTTCAAAGGACACACAGACAAGCATACAAAGACCGAGATATTTTCACTTCATTATAAGTGACACATAGAGAAAGATACTGAATCATGTAGAAAGCAATCAAAGAAAGAGACAGTGACATAGAGAGAAAGAGAAAATGATGCACATAGAAGTACAAGCATAAATGAGACAGAAACTAAAAGACATTCTAATGTACACAGAAATACAAACATAGAGACAGAGGCATACAGAAAGATTATAGTGATGCACATAGAAACACAGAAACAGACACATACACAGATATACTGCAGTACACAGAAAAACAGGCACTGTGAGAGACAGACACACAAAGAGAAAGATATACTGATGCACATAGCACAGAGACAGACTCGCAGAGGAAGACATACTGATGAACGCAGAAAAAAGCACATGCACATAAAGAGACAGAAACACACAAGTAAAAGATATTTTGATGCACAAAGACATATGTACCAAGAAAGAGAGATACACTGAGAAAGATACACTGATGTACACAGAAAAACACAAGAAGAAAGAAAAAAAAAAAAATACATCCAAAGGTGCCGATGGGACCCCAGAGAAGTGCTGTCCTCGACTGCCGAACCAACCAGCTGGGAGCAATTCTGTACCACTCTTGGAAGCCTGCGCTGCGTTCCCATAGGAAGCAGACATGCGCAGGGCATTCCATCAAGACATCCAAGGACATAATTGCCCCCTAGCAAATGCCACTGTGTAATGGCTTCTGGATGTGACACGACAGAACCTCCACAGGAGCGTTCCCATAGGTGTACCAGCCTGTTTCATGACTGTAGAGCCCACTGGTGAAAAATGCCATTGTCAAGCAACTGCCGTGTGCATCTCACAACCTCACTCAATGCTGTTCCACTGACAGTTGAGGACAGTACCACTCAAGACATGGCGAAGCTTTGACCAGGAGGTCTTAGTGCCCTCTGAAGAGCATCCTGGGTTACAGTTTTTCCTGCTGTCAACAGGACTTCCCCTTTCACATAACAACACACACCGAGACAGACATGTAACACACACTGAGACAGACATGTAACACACACTGAGACAGACATGTAACACACACTGAGACAGACATGCACACTGAGACACAACACTGACTGACTGAAAATAACACACATTGAGACACACATATAACACACACTGAGACAGACACATAACACACACTGAGACAGACATGTAACACACACTGAGACAGACACATAACACACACTGAGACAGGACACATAACACACACTGAGACAGACATGTAACAACACACTGAGACAGACACATAACACACACTGAGACAGACACATAACACATACACTGAGACAGACATATAACACACACCGAGACAGACACATAACACACACTGAGGCAGACACATAACACACACTGAGGCAGACACATAAACACACTAAGACACACACAAAACACACACTGAGACACACACAAAACACACTGAGACAGACAGACACATAACACACACTGAGACACACACACACACAGAGGGACATACTGATGAACATAGCAATACAGGCATATAAGGAGACAGATGCACAGATAAAGATATTTTGATGCACACAGACATACATGCCAAGGAAGGGAGATAAATTGGAAGAGGTACACTAATGCACACAGAAACAGATTACAGGCATAGACAGAGACACACAGAGTAAGATCTATTGGTGCACACAGAAAAATAGGCCTAGGATAAGGCAGACCTACTCAGAGCAAGATACTGATGCACACAGAAATATATGCAAGCTGAAATGAGACTCTCCCTGGTGGAGGAAGAAAGAAAGGGTTAGTAAAACAATTACATATGACCATTAGACTCTCCCTGTCAGATGGGGGTCAGGTTTGTGGCCAGAGTGTAGATGCTCAGAGGATCACCAGGAATGTGTTCAAATCTGCGTGGGATGCTTTGCTCTCCCCTTCTATAGGACCTTCTGGAGCGGTAGTCAGGATGCTGGTCTTTCAGATATGATGACGACACAGATCAGATGCCATTTGAGTGGACTGACCACAATAAAAACAGTTCAGCTAAAACACACACAAGTTTAAAATTCATCAATTCCTCAAAACCCACACATGACTTCCATAATTCCCAAAATATTTCAAGCTTCATCACTTCTGAGAAGCACAATCATCACTGTACTGATTCCCAGAACCACCTGACAGGACAGTCACTCTCTGTACACAGACAGTCACTCTCTGTACACAGACAGTCACTCTCTGTACACAGTCACTCTCTGTACACAGACAGTCACTCTCTGTACACACTTGTCATATAATATTATTCCCACAGTTTTTCTCTCTCCCTCATTTCTGAAAATAAAAGGAATATGACTGTACTTATTCAAACTAACCAGCTTTCTCTTCCCTCTCTCTTGGGTACTGTTATTCTTGCAAAAATAGCCCTTGTGGGAGGCTGGAGTGGTCCCCAGGAAATGAGGAAAAAAGAAACAACAAAAAAAAACAAAACAAAACAAAAAAAAAAAACAGGCTGAGATGAGCTAACTCAAAATGCTGGCATAAAAAGGACCAAAAAACCTACATAAAAACTGTTGCATCCCAAATCAACAAAACATTAACAAATAAACATAAACAAAAAACAAGTAAAACAGGAACCAAAGCACCATAACAGAAATTGTTTAAAGAACTCAAAAAGGGGCAGCAGAAAAAAGACACAAACACAAGAATATAACAGGCATTAACAATGCAGTAGAAAAACACACTACAACAGATAATAGATGGCACAGAACATTATAGAACAGGTGCTAATGATACACTTTAACTTCACAGAACAGACATTAATTTAATTGTATAGATTACTATAGAGCAGATATGAATGATATACAATATATAACAGGCATTAGCAGTACAGAACAATATTACAGAGCAGAAATTAAAGTTATTTAACAGTATTATAGAACAGTCACTGGTGCAGATCATTATCATAGAATAGACATTAATGGAAGTAAACATTATAAAACAGACATTGATGGCAGAAAAAACACCACAGAACAGACATTGATGCAGAACAATATTACTGAACTGATAAATAGTTCAGAACTATATATTTAAGAAACAGACATTAATGGTAAAGACTAATATTACAGAACAGATATCAATGGTACAGAACAATTTTACAAAACAGACTTACTGATGCAGAAAATGAAAACAGCATAGAACAAATATTACTGGTGCAGAACAATAATACAGAACATACAATAGTTGTACAGACACATGTTTCATCAGCAACCCCCCCTCCCCCTCCGAATCCAAAGTGTACATCTAAAAAAAAAACTGCTGCAATCCAGATTGTGCAGCAAGACCACTGGTCTACGTGCTACGTCTCTTGCTTACCTGATATGTTTTTCCATTTGTTCTGTTCATTTTGTGACCATGGCTGTGAAGATGACAGAGACAGTTACCTTCGTCTCTGTTGTTTTTGTGTGGGTGCTAGCTCCGTCAGTTACATTTTGGCAAGGTAATGGGCTCCGTTCTCTTTGTGTGGGTGCTAGCTCCGTCAGTCACATTTTGGCAGGCTTTTCATCACTCGGCAGTTTGTTTTTGTGATCAACATCATCCCTCCTATCTCTCTCTCTAATTTCATCTGCAAACTCTCTTACACCCCTTCCGAGGAATTGTGTCCATACCACTCCTTCTCAATGACACGATTTCCAATCTCGCACTCTGACTCAATATGCCACATCCACTTTGGTTCTCTTGTAATACTAGTCCCAGCATGGACTTATCCAAGTTAGCTTGCCATGAAGCCAGAGACAGCTGACGACCCCTGCCCCACTTCTAAGTGACTTTGGCTGTGTTCAGAAGTGACTTCTAATATAAGGGGCCCACAACTATTGTCCTTTCCAGTGATCAAATTTCTGTTTTCCAAACATTGCAGACTCCCACCCATAAACACTGACACACTGGGCCAGTGCATTTTCCTGGAGTCATCAGGGCTTTAACTACTCCCACCATCATCAAGGAGCCAGGCAATGTCCTTGGATCTTTTACATTCAATGTTCTCATGGATACTTTATATCCCCAAGTCCTCTTCCATCCTTTACATCCCTATGTCCCCTTGGATACTTTATACCCCCCCCCCCCCCCAACCTCTTGGATCATTTACATCCCTATGTCCTCTTGGTTACTTTATATCCCCCATGTCTTCTCGGGTCTTTTATATCTGAAGTTCTTTTGGATCTATTACATCCCCATGCCCTTGTGGCCCACAGACATGGACATCCCGAAAGAGGCCTGTGGGACAGCTGTCTCAGTGTCACACAGATGAATCTGCTGGATAGCTAAGTCACAGAGGAACAGAGCCAGTCTCAGTGTCACACTGATGAATCTGCTGGGATATCTAAGTCACAGAGGAACAGAGCCAGTCTCAGTATCTCACAGACGAATCTGCTGGAATATCTATGTCACAGAGGAACAGACTGCAGTTATGAACTGACAGGAGAGACAGGAGGTGGAGGAAACGGGGAAGAAGGGAGTGAACGTGTGTACATTTTGTGACAAAATAACAATCACCCATGACGTAGGTTATCCAACAACTGAGTGACAAGGAAACCAATCAACACTACAGCATCTGAATGACACTGCTGTCTGCAGCATTGGACCTAGCACTCAGAATTACAATCTTCCCCACACAATGCTTTGCTATCCTATGACCCACAATCACTGAGAATAACAACCTTCCCACACACAATGCTTTGCTATCCTATGACAACCAATCAATGAGAATTACAACCTTCCCCACATAATGTTTTGCTATCCTATGACAACCAATTAATGAGAATTACAATCTTCCCCACACAATGCTTTGCTATCCTATGACAACCAATTAATGAGAATTACAACCTTCCCCACACAATGCTTTGCTATCCTATGACAAGCAATCACGAGCGTTAAACCCTCCCCACACAATGCTTCGCTATCCTATGA
Organism: Conus betulinus; assembly: GCA_016801955.1. Taxonomy (NCBI): domain Eukaryota; kingdom Metazoa; phylum Mollusca; class Gastropoda; order Neogastropoda; family Conidae; genus Conus; species Conus betulinus. Next base: position 28,491 of record JADBJO010019102.1, on the reverse strand, counting down.
CGACCAATCACTGAGAATTACTACGTTCCCCACACAATGCTTCACTATCCTATGACGACCAATCACTGAGCATTACAACCTTCCCCACATAATGCTTTGCTATCCTATGATGACCAATCACTGAGAATTACAACCTTCCCCACACAATGCTTCGCTATCCTATGACGGACCAATCACTGAGAATTACAACTTTACCCAAACAATGCTTTGCTATCCTATGATGACCAATCACTGAGAATTACAACCTTTCCCACATAATGCTTCGCTATCCTATGACGACCAATCATTGAGAATTACAACCTTCCCCATATAATGCTTTGCTATCCTATGACGACCAATCACTGAGAATTACCACGTTCCCCACACAATGCTTCACTATCCTATGACGACCAATCACTGAGCATTACAACCTTCCCCACATAATGCTTTGCTATCCTATGATGACCAATCATTTAGAATTACAACCTTCCCCACACAATGCTTTGCTATCCTATATGACGACCAATTACTGAGAATTACTACCTTCCCCACACAATGCTTGCTATCCTATGACGACCAATCACTGAGAATTACTACGTTCCTCACACAATGCTTCGCTATCCTATGACGACCAATCACTGAGAATTACTACGTTCCCCACACAATGCTTTGCTATCCTATGACAACTTGTCACTGACCAGTACAGCCTTTTCTCACACAGTAAAGCCTTCCCCACATTAATGCTTTGCTCTCCTGTGATGACTTACGTTATATTCATAGGCATCAGAACCATGCTATTTTATGTGACACAGAACAGATTCTGAATATATAATGGATGGATAAATGAAACCAAAGTGATATGAATCATCATACTGTAACAACTGGTAGGTACTTGAGCGTCAGGCAACTGGTATTGATTGATATCTGTTTATTCTGAAAACTGGTCAAATCAATGTGGAAAAAGTTCATTTAATCAATTCTCTTCTGCACTGAACAATTTGTTGTTGTTGTTGAGAACTTCAACAAGACCTGTTGTAATTTTTTCAACAGATCCACCATTATGCACAAAGCTGTAGAAAGTGGTCAGAGTGACCTTGTGAACAGCTGAATGAACTCTGTGAGATATTCTATATGGGAAGTGCTCATAAATGCTTTCAGCAGAGAGAGAGAGAGAGAGAGGAGAGAGAGAGAGAGAGAGAGAGAGAGAGAGAGAGAGAGAGAGGAGAGAGAGACAGACAGAGAGAAAAGAGACAGACAGAAAAAAACAGACTGACATGAGAGAGAGAGGGGGATAGGAGAGATGGAGGAAGAAAATGCTTATCCACTTTGAGCACAGAGAGAGAGAGACAGGAGGCAGAGAGACGGATAAGTGAGAGGGAGAGAAAGAGTGCTAATAGCCATCTGGAGCACACAGAAATAGAGAGAGAGGTGGGTGGGTGGGGGTGGGGGGTGGGTGGAGGGTTGGAGAGAGTGAGGGAGAGAATGTTCTAATGATCGATTTGGGCAGACAGCATGAGAAAGACAGAGAGAGAGAGAGAGAGAGAGGAGAGAGAGAGAGAGAGAGAGAGAGAGAGAGAGAGAGAGAGAGGAGAGAGAGAGAGAGAGAGAGAGAGAGAGAGAAAGAGGGAGTGAGAAAAAAGCTAAAAAAACGCTTTGAGCACAGAGTAAAAAGGACAGAAGAGAGTGAGACAGACAAAGAGGGATGGAGAAACAGACAGACAGACAGGGGAACTTCGAAAGCCATCAGGAGTAAGAACACAAATGAAAAGGAGGAGGCATGATGGACAAACATGTGTAACAATCACCACCAGTTTGACATGAACAAGAACTGTGACAAAACCCTAATCCTACATGATGTCATTAAGGAATCTGATTTCTCTGTTCATCTTTAAATGTTCTTGTCACAGCATTCCAGCAGCTGCAAAGTTGGATAAGGAATTAGTTGATAGCACATTTTCGTTAATATCCAAAAGCTAACTTTGTTTTTCTGACATAAAAATGGACAATTTTGCTCCCAAGTACACATTCATCCTCACTCCCTGATGAACATCCCAGAATGCAACTGTACAACAACACATCATTAAAATACTTAAAAAATAAATACGCATCTCAATTATGTACATCAACACATACAATCTTCAAAATCAACCAACTCATTCATCAACCAATAAACTGAATGAGTTCAAAATAATATTTAGAAACAAAATTCTCAAAAGGAAGATAAGAACAAGTAGCCATTGCAGACAATCGGCTAACAGATCTCAAAAGAATTACGATGATAAATAATCATGGCCAACAATCTGTTAACTTACCTTAAAATGAATGACAAAAAACAATAAGCGAGATAAATCAGTGAATCACTAAACAAAATAAAACAACAAAAAAACCCTCAAGAAAAAACATATAAATGCCCTAATCCCATGGACCTCCAGCTCTTCAGGAGTTGTCAATGGGCAGGGGATGCCCCTCTGTGTTGAACACGTACTGGTCCAGAGACACAAAGTGGGGATCGTCACTGAACAAAAGATACAGATACTTCAGTGTCTCTGACAGAAAGAAGCTCTCCTCTCCATCTGTCACGGAAGCGCGGGTTTCCAGCATCACGCACATTACCAATGGAGGATATAGCCAGCATCAGGCACTTTGGTGTGCTTCTCGAAGGCCTGGAAAATCTGCCAGCCCCAGTCGCGGTACTTCTGGTCCCCCGTCACTCGGTGCAACACGAACAGGCTCTCTACCGTCTCTGGGCGTAACAGGTTGTGAGCATCCAGAGGCTGAAACATACCACAGCATGGATGACATTCAGCAAAGTGTAGGCCACAAGATCTTGTATTCTATGTTATTATTTTGACTTGTTTTATTACTCTTGACTGGCCGTCATCACCTCGGGAATAAAAAAAAACAACGCCCTGTTCTGGAATAAAACACACCACCACTAAACATAATATAACTATTTACATGTGATGTCCATGGCATTTATAGCAAGACGACTCATTTACTGATATTCTTGAGGACCACACATAGTGTACATTGTAGCGTCATGACTCGTCTATTGACACCCTTTGGGCAGGTAACACTTGGCCATGTTATATAGGACATCCATTATATTTAAAGCATGATGACTCAGGTATTAACATCCTTAAGGCTGCTAACATTTTGGCTATGCTACATCCTTTTGGCAGTTGCCACTTTGTGGTGTTACATGTGATGAACATTTAATTAACAGCTTCATGACTCATCTTTTACCACCGTTGGGATCAAGGCTCCTGACTGGGGCCCTGACCCACACACACATTTTGGATGACGGGCCCCAATCGAGGCTTTTGCATGATTTGAATTTTTGAAGTGGCACCTGCTTCACGGATGACATGATAATGTAATCAGAATATTCATGGACTTTTCCCCTTTCCAAACCAACTAATGGCTGCAGAAATTTTCACCAGATGAGCAAGCCACAGAGGATTTTTGCAAGTCACTGTTTGACGTGTTCAATATGTGTCAACAAAGGTGTCTCAACCCAGCAATATGCAGCAGCAGAGCTCGAAGTGAAGTCGTCATAAACAGCATTTCACAACATTACAAATGTTTGAATTACTTCAAAATGAGGGTCTGGACACTGAGGATGACTTTGACGTCAGTAATGAGGATTTCATTGAAAGTGGAGGTGTGAAAAGCTCAGATTCTGGGCTTGAAGTGGCTGCACTGTTAGCTGAGGCAAGTGATAGGGAGAGGGGTGGTGGTGATAGCAATGACTCAGCACAGGCTGAGCGGAGAGGAGAGCACGTGCAGGACATTACAGAGGAAGATTTTTTTGCGGTTCATGATGCAAGATTGGCATCAAGATTTTCAATTTGTTCCTGTGCCATCTTTCTCTGGTGAACCTTGTTTACTCACATCAAAAGAATGCCTTGCTCCCTTCCAGTTTCTTTCAGCTGAAAATGCATAGTTTGCCACCGCGTGGTCAAGTTAAGACTTTCTGGCAACATGTATGTATTTCATTATGTTATCATCCAATTATTGTGCTTTTTTCATCTCATTCACACACATATTTTATATGTGTACACATAATCACACACACACATGCAAACACACACTTGTGAAAGTAATGACAATGATGATTATGACATACTTCTGTATTTCAGGAAAAAAAGCATAAGTGAGTAAAATAAAGGGAAAAATATCTCTCAGATAGATAATGGTTTATTGTGCTGTTGTGTCAGGTGCTGTTGACGTTCTGCACGTAGGAAGCCAGTCCAATGTATCACTACCAAGGTCAACCTGCACACCATGACAGATGTGACCATAAGCTGTGGACAGTTCAGGACACCCCTAGCTGTCCATGATTACATTCAGAACATGGCTGGGGTGGATGAAAGTGACTATATGATCTACATTCCACTAAACCGCAAGACCATGAAGTGGTGGATCATCCTCTACCTCTTCACCCTGAGCCTCATCCTGTGTGACAAACTAGTCCACCAGCCCATACCTATCATTCTGTACAAAATGATGTTATTAATACAGCAAGCAAGCCAGTGTGTACATTGCGTGTGATGGTGTTGGTTTTTAGTTCCTTCTTCTTTTTCTTAACTGTGTTGATGTCAGTATTAGTGGATCATAAAGTGCCCTATAGGTTATAACATGAATCAAAAATCATATTTTGACATTTCTTGGATTATTTTGTCAGTGAACAGACTGTTTCAAAGACATTGTGCTTCCGTGGATACATAGACTAGACACCTGTGTGTGTCAGTTTGGATGAGAAAAAAAAAAAAAAAGAATATTTTTATCTGGCAGTAGAAGATGAAAGATGAAGGTAGGAATTTTGATATTTTCACCCCAGCCAACTCAATATGTTTCTAACAAGTTCTGAAAGCTTTATGTCCTTGCCCTACACAGTTTTTTATGTGATTTTTTTTTTTTTAACTTACCCTTACAAATGGCCAGTTCCATGGGAAAAAAGTGGCAGTACCGAGCGAGTTTAAAATCCTGGGAAAGTTAACTCTAGGCCTTGCTACACATGATGCATATTACATTAATAGCTTAATGACACATCAGCTGACGTCCTTAGGGAAGCTAACACTTGACCATGCTGGATGTGATGGACATTGTAATAGCTGAACATTTACTGATATCCTTTGGGCAATTAACATTTGGCATTGCTACACGTGATGTACATTACAATAATAGCTTAATGATTCATCTACTGACATCTTTAGGGTAGTTAACACTTAGCTGTGCTCAGGGCACTAGGCATTTTTTTCATCCCCAGTTTGAAAAAAAAATCAGGGAAAGATTAAGGAAAAAAAATTGTTTTGTCATCAATTCATTAAAAAGACAAAAACAAAAACAAAACTCTACAGGTGGACGCACAAATACATAAGAAAGATCAGCCAATGTCCAGTGTTGGCAGTGGACAGTATCACAACCTGGCTGCCTGTTAACAACAAAAGCTTCATCAGTTTACACTCTGTAACAGCAGAACAAACTGTCCAGACTTTTGAGACCAAAGAAGGTCAGAGAGCAACAAAGACAACAACACAGAAAACAGCATCGAAGAAGACAGAGTCCAAGGCACAGACAGGAAAGAGGAAATGATAGGCACAGAACATCCAGACAGTAGGTCCCCCACATCCCTAGGAGATGTCTCATGTCCTCCCAAGCAATGGATATGTGAGAGCCTGCACAAGTTACGCCCAAGTAACATGTCTATGCAAGGCTATGGTTGTGGGCATCCATGGATCAAAATGGCTGTGATCATCATGGATCAAAATGGCTGTGATCATCCATGGATCAAAACAGCTGTGATCATCATGTATCAAAATGGCTGTGATCATCATGGATCAAAACAGCTGTGACCATCCATGGATCAAAATGGCTGTGATCATCATGGATCAAAAACAGCTGTGATCATCATGGATCAAAATGGCTGTGATCATCCATGGATCAAAATGGCTGTGATCATCATGGATCAAAACGGCTTTGATCATCATGGATCAAAATGGCTGTGATCATCATGGATCAAAACAGCTGTGACCATCCATGGATCAAAATGGCTGTGATCATCATGGATCAAAATGGCTGTGATCATCATGGATCAAAATGGGTGTGATCATTATGGATCAAAATGGCTGTGATCATTATGGATCAAACTGGCTGTGATCATCATGGATCAAAATGGATGTGATCATCATGGGTCAAAATGGATGTGACCATCAATGGATCAAAATGGATGTGATCATCATGGATCAAAATGGATGTGACCATCAATGGATCAAAAGGTTGTGACCATCCATGGATCAAAATGGATGTGATCATCATGGATCAAAATGGATGTGACCATCAATGGATCAAAATGGATGTGATCATCATGGATCAAAATGGATGTGACCATCAATGGATCAAAATGGATGTGACCATCCATGGATCAAAATGGATGTGATCATCATGGATCAAAATGGATGTGACCATCAATGGATCACAATGGATGTGATCATCATGGATCAAAATGGATGTGACCATCAATGGATCACAATGGATGTGATCATCATGGATCAAAATGGATGTGACCATCAATGGATCAAAATGGATGTGATCATCATGGATCAAAATGGATGTGACCATCCATGGATCAAAATGGTTGTGACCATCCATGGATCAAAATGGTTGTGATCATTCGTGTGTGTCTCTGAACAAGCCGTTAACAGATCTGCATCCTCTGTGATCTATCCATAGGGAGGTAGAATCAAGAATCAGAGACTGACCTTCACGATGAGATCCTCAGCGGCCTCAGGAGCCAAGTTAAAGTAGGTGATCTCAGGGGCCAGCTTGGTGGGTTGCCTCATGTAGGTCTGGTAACAGGTGTAAGCCAACTCTTCTCCCAGCTGCAGGTGGGGGCATGGTCCAGGCCGTTGTGAGCCCCCAGGGCAAGAGTGCCAGCAAGGAAACACAAAAGGTGGTCCTGGGAAACAAACATACTGGGATCAGAATGGAATGGTCAAGGGGCACACACACACACGGTCAGAATGGAACAGTCCTTGCAGACTCATACTATGAAAACAGAACAGAATGGCTTATGGGGACACATACCATGTCAGAGTGGAATGATACAGGGGAAAAACACACAGGAGGATGAAAATACACTGAGATCATAAAGAAATGGTACTAGGGAACACATGCATTGGGGTAAAAAATGGAATGGTCCTGGGGGACACATACACAAAGGTCACAAAGGAATGGTCCAGAGGGACGTACATACAGAGGTAACTATGGAATGGTCTCGGTTGACACATTTAGGACACAGAATGGAATGGCTCTAGGGGAGAAACGCACACAAAGGTAAAAAACGAAATGGTCCAAATGGGACACACACACACTGAGATCAAAATAAAATGGTCCTGGGGGACACACACTGAAGACAGAAGCAAACGATATGGGTGGAAACATACACTGAGGTCATATAGGAATGGTCCTGAGGGACGCACACACTGAGGTAACAATGGAATGGTATTAGAGTACACACACATTGAGGTAACAATGGGATGGTATCAGAGGACACACACACAGAGGTCAAAGGGTCACAATGGAATGGTCTAAAGGGAAACACATACAGTGAGGTCAGAACGGCCCAATCCTGGTAGACACATGCTCGCGGTCATAATGAAAAGGTCTTACGAGGACATAGTAAAATCACAATGGAATTGTCCCAAAGGACACATACACTGAGATCAAAATGGAATGGTCCTAGGAAGACCCACACACTAAGGTTACAATGGAATGTGGTTCTGGGAGGTACATACACAGAGGTCACAAAGAAATGGGTCCTGGGGACACATATACTAAGGTCAGAATGAAATGGTCCTGGGAAGACAATCACCAAGGTCACAATGGAATTGTCATATGGGACTAATATACTAAAATCACAATGGAATGGTCCTGGCAGACACAAACAGGTCTCAATAAAATGGTCCTGAGGAACATAAACACTGAGGTCAAAATCGAATGATCTTGGGGGGACACATATACATTGAGGTAACTACAGAACGATCCTGGGGAAAACACACACCGAGATCACAACTGAATGGTCATGGGGACATGTGCGTTGAGGTCACCATGGAGTGGTTCTAGGAATCACATTCAACGAGGTCACAATGGAATGACCATGGCGAGAATGCACACTGCAGTCACTATGGGGCTCATGTATTCTGAAGTCACTAACGAATGACCCTGGGGACATGTGTTCCGCAAACCGGCATATACCAGTTTCTAATGTTAATTTTTTGCCTTCTGTGTTAAAAATAAAAGCTGTGGGCCTGAGCTACTTGAGTGGCTTTGCTTCTATTGCAAGTTTACTGAGGAAAGTGATCATGTACAGCAGGAACTGCCCGGCTGTTCATAATGACATTTGCAACAGTTATGTTAATATTTTCATCTGCTGTAAATATTTTTCATCTGCTCATGTTCCTCCTTCACACTTAAACAAACATGACACTGTGTCAGACTTGTGTTAACAGGTCAAAGAATTCCTGGAAGAATCTTACTTAAAATTCGCTATCCCATGTTCTTTTTCTTTCCTGTGAGGAAAACACGCTGACATCAGAGCCGAATGGTCCTGGGGAACAGATACACTGAAGTAACAATAACATGGTCATGGAGGACACACATACAAAGATCAGAATGCAATAGTCCTGTGGGACACAGAAAGTGAGGTCAGAATGCATTGGTCTTAGGGACATCCACACTGAGGTTAGATTAGAATGGTTCAGAGGTCACAATGGAATTATCATGGGGGTCACACACACTGTGGTCACAGTGGGGGACACATACGCTGAGGTCATAATGGAATAGTCCTGGGAGACAAACACATTAAAATCATAATGGAATGGTCCTGGTGGACACTCACACTGAAATCAGAATGGAATGGTCCTGTGGGATGCACACAGTAAAATCAGAATGGAATGGTCCTGGGGGACACACACAGTGAACTCAGAATGAAATGGTCCTGGGGAACACACACAGTAAAATCTGAATAGAATGGACACTGGGGAAACACAGGGTACTCAGGGACACACACAGTGACATCAGGATGGAATGGTCCCGGGGTGAACACACACAGTCAAATCAGGATGAATGGTCCTGGGGGACACACACACTGAGACCAATACGAAATTGTCCTGGGAACACACACACAATAAAATCTGGATGGAATGGTCCTGGGGGACACCACACAATCAAATCAGGATGGACTGGTCCTGGGAGACACACACATCATGAGATCAGGATCGAATGGTCCTGGGGAGACACAATCACATCAGGATGGAATGGTCCAGGGGGACACACACACCATCAGATCAGGATGGAGTAGTCCTGGGGGACATACACAGTAAAATCAGGATGGAATGGTCCTGGGGGACACAAACACCAAACTCAGGATGAATGGTCCTGGGGGACACACACACTGAGACCAATATGGAATTGTCCTGGGGGACACACACACAATAAAATCTGGATGGAATGTCCTGGGGGACACACACAATCAAATCAGGATGGAATGGTCCTGGGGACACACACACTATCAGATCAGGATGGAATGGTCCTGGGGGACACACACAATCAGATCAGGATGGAATGGTCCAGGGGGACACACACACTATGAGATCAGGATGGAAAAGTCCTGGGGGGACATACATGGTAAAATCAGGATGGAATGGTCCTGGGGGTCACACACAATCAGAACAGGATGGAATGGTCCATGGGGGACACACACACCATCACATCAGGATGGAGTAGTCCTGGGGGACATACACAGTAAATCAGGATGGAATGGTCCTGGGGGACACACACACAATCACATCAGGATGGAATGGTCCTGGGGGACACACACACATGAGACCAATATGGAATTGTCCTGGGGGACACACACACACAATAAAACATCTGGATGGAATGGTCCTGGGGGACACACACAATCAAATCAGGATGGAATGGTCCTGGGGGACACACACACTATCGGATCAGAATGGAATGGTCCTGGGGGACACACACACAGAAAAAGGATGGAATGGTCCAGGGGGACACACACACTATGAGATCAGGATGGAGAAGTCCTGGGGGACACACACCATCAGATCAGGATGGAATGGTCCTGGGGGACACACACAATCAGAACAGGATGGAATGGTGGTCCAGGGGGACACACACACCATCACATCAGGATGGAGTAGTCCTGGGGGACACAACATGGTACCCATCAGGATGGAATGGTCCTGGGGACACAAACACCAAAATCGGGATGAATGGTCCTGGGGGACACATGGTCTTGGGGGACGCACACAGTGAAATCAGAATGGAATGGTCCAGGGGGACACACACACACAATCAGATCAGGATGGAATGGTCCTGGGGGACACACACACAATAAAATCAGGATGGAATGGTCCTGGGGGACACACACACCAAAATGATATCAGGGGGACACATCGAATGGTCTTGGGGGGACACACACAGTGAAATCAGGATGGAATGGTCCAGGGGGACACACACAGCGAAATCAGAATGGGATGGTCCAGGGGGACACACACACAATCAGATCAGGATGGAATGGTCCAGGGGGACACACACATCAGATCAGGATGGAGTAGTCCTGGGGGACATACACGGTACCAAATCAGGATGGAATAGTCTTGGGGGACATACACACACACCAAAATCAGGATGGCATGGTCCTGGGGGACACACACACTGTGAGAATCAGGATGGATGGTCCTGGGGAACACACACACTGAGACCAATATGAATTGTCCTGGGGGACACACACACACAAAAATCTGGATGGAATGGTCCTGGGGGACACACACAATCAAATCAGGATGGAATGGTCCTGGGGGACACACACACCATCAGATCAGGATGGAATGGTCCTGGGGGACACACACACACATCAGGATGGAATGGTCCCAGGGGGACAAACACACACATCAGAATCAGGATGGAAGTGTCCTGGGGGACATACACAGTAAAATCAGGATGGAATGGTCCTGGGGGACACACACCATCAACAGGATGAATGGTCCTGGGGGACACACACACTGAGACCAATATGGAATTGTCCTGGGGGACACACACACAATAAAATCTGGATGGAATGGTCCTGGGGGACACACACAATCAATCAGAGGATGGAATGGTCCTGGGGGACACACACACACTATCAGATCAGGATGGAATGGTCCAGGGGGACACACACACCACCAGATCAGAAATGGAGAAGTCCTGGGGGACACACACGGTAAAATCAGGATGGAATGGTCCTGGGGACACACACACATCAGAACAGGATGAATGGTCCTGGGGGACACATACACCATCAATCAGAATGGAATGGTCCTGGGGGACACACACACAAGTGAAATCAGGATGGAATGGTCCAGGGGGACACACACACCAAAATCAGGATGGAATGGTCCTGGGGGACACACACACAATCACATCAGGATGGAATGGTCCTGGGGGACACAACACACACATCAGATCAGGATGGAATGGTCCTGGGGGACACACACGGTAAATCTGGATGGAATAGTCTGGGGAACATACACACAAAAATCAGGATGGAATGGTCCTGGGGGACACACACTGTGACATCAGGATGATGAATGGTCCTGGGGAACACACACACTGAGACCAATATGGAATTGTCCTGGGGGACACACACACAATAAGATCAGGATGGAATGGTCCTGGGGGACACACACACAATCAAATCAGGATGGAATGGTCCTGGGGACACACACACCATCAGATCAGGATGGAATGGTCCTGGGGGACACACACACTATGAGATCAGGATGGAAAAGTCCTGGGGGGACACACACACCAAAATCAGGATGGAATGGTCCTGGGGGACACACACACACAGAACAGGATGGAATGGTCCAGGGGGACACACACACCATCACATCAGGATGGAAGGTCCTGGGGGACATACACAGGATGGAATCATCAGGATGGATGGTCCTGGGGGACACACACACCAACAACAGGATGGAATGGTCCTGGGGACACACACACAGTAAAATCAGGATGGAATGGTCCTGGGGGACACACACACACTGAGAATCAGGATGGAATGGTCCTGGGGGACACACACACTATCAAATCAGGATGGAATGGTCCTGGGGGACACACACGAAATCAGAACAGGATGGAATGGTCCAGGGGGACACACACACTATGAGATCAGGATGGAAAGTCCTGGGGGACACACACACACCATCAGATCAGGATGGAATGGTCCTGGGGACACACACACATCAGAACAGGATGGAATGGTCCAGGGGGACACACACACCATCACATCAGGATGGAGTAGTCCTGGGGGGACATACACACATCATCAGGATGGAATGGTCCTGGGGGACAACACAAAAATCGGGATGAAATCCTGGGGACACACACTGGACCATGGGGGGGACGCACCTGGAGGACACAATCAGGATGGAATGGTCCAGGGGGACACAACACACACAGATCAGAGGATGAATGGTCCTGGGGGACACACACACAATGAGATCAGGATGGAATGGTCCACGGGGGACACACACACACATCAGGATCAGGATGGAATGGTCCAGGGGGACACACACAGATGGAATGGTCCTGGGGGAGGATGGACAAAATCCTGGGGGACACACACACAATGAAATCAGAATGGAATGGTCCTGGGGGACACACACACACTATCAATCAGGATGGAATGGTCCAGGGGGGACACACACAATCAGATCAGGATGGAATGGTCCTGGGGGACACACACATCACATCAGGATGGAATGGTCCTGGGGGACACACACACCAGATCAGGATGGAGTGGTCCTGGGGGACACACACGGTAAAATCAGGATGGAATGGTCTGGGGACACACACACCAAAATCAGGATGGAATTGTCCTGGGGGACACACACAATAACATCAGGATGGAATGGTCCTGGGGAACACACACACTGAGACCAGGATGGAATTGTCCTGGGGGACACACACACATCGAATCAGGATGGAATGGTCCTGGGGGGGACACACACAATCAAATCAGGATGGAATGGTCCTGGGGGACACACACACTATCAAATCAGAATGGAATGGTCCTGGGGGACACACACACACATCAGATCAGGAATGGAATGGTCCTGGGGGACACACACACATCAATCAGGATGGAATGGTCCTGGGGGACACACACAATCAAATCAGGATGGAATGGTCCTGGGGGACACACACACATCAACCATCAGGATGGAATGGTCCTGGGGGACACACACACGGTAAAATCAGGATGGAATGGTCCTGGGGGGACACACACACCAAACATCAGCAGGATGAAATGGTCCTGGGGGACACACACTGTGAAATCAGGATGCAACACCAGGTCAGGATGGAATGGTCCAGGGGGACACACACAATCAATCAGAACAGGATGGAATGGTCCAGGGGGACACACACACACCATCACATCAGGATGGAGTAGTCCTGGGGGACACATACACGGTAAACATCAGGATGGAATGGTCCTGGGGGACACAAACACCAAATCAGGATGGAGTGGTCCTGGGGGACACACACAGTCACATCAGGATGAAATGGTCCTGGGGGGACACAAACACCAGAATCAGGATGGGATGGTCCAGGGGGACACACACACCATCAGATCAGGATGGAGTAGTGGTCCTGGGGGACATACACACAGTAAAATCAGGATGGAATGGTCCTGGGGGACACACAAGAAGCACCAAACTTAGGATGAATGGTCCTGGGGGACACACACACTGAGAAGCAATAGGGAATTGTCCTGGGGGGACACACACACACAATAAAATCTGGATGGAATGGTCCTGGGGGACACACACAATCAAATCAGGATGGAATGGTCCTGGGGGACACACACACATCAATCAGATCAGGATGGAATGGTCCTGGGGGAGACACACATCACATCAGGATGGAATGGAATGTCCCAGGGGGAAAACACACCATAACATCAGGATGGAGTAGTCCTGGGGGACATACACAGTAAAATCAGGATGGAATGGTCCTGGGGGACACAAACACCAAACTCAGGATGGAAAACCTGGGGATCACACACACTGGAGACCAATATGGAATTGTCCTGGGGGACACACACACAATTTTTCAGGATGGAATGGTCCTGGGGGGACACACACAATCAATCAGTAGATGGAATGGTCCAGGGGGACACACACACTATCAGATCAGAATGGAAATGGTCCTGGGGGACACACACACAATCAGAACAGGATGGAATGGTCCAGGGGGGACACACACACTATGAGACATAGGATGGAATGGTCCTGGGGGACATACACACAAAAAATCAGAATGAATGGTCCTGGGGGACACACACAATCAGAACAGGATGGAATGGTCCATAGGGGACACACACCATCACATCAGGAGGAGTAGGTCCTGGGGGACACACACACGGTAACATCAGGATGGGATGGTCCAGGGGGACACACACACACAATCATCAGGATGGGGGAATGATGGTCCTGGGGACACACACACACATCACATCAGGATGGAATGGTCCTGGGGGGGACACACACTGAATCAGATCATGAATTGTCCTGGGGGACACACACAATAAATCAGGATGGAATGGTCCTGGGGGACACACACAATCAAATCAGGATGGAATGGTCCTGGGGGGGGACACACACAGATCAGGATCAGGATGGAATGGTCCTGGGGGACACACACAATCAGAATCAGGATGGAATGGTCCTGGGGGACACACACACACATCAGATCAGGATGGAATGGTCCTGGGGGACACACACAGTGAAATCAGGATGGATGGAATGGTCCTGGGGGACACACACACAGTGAAATCAGGATGGAATGGTCCTGGGGGGGACACACACAGCAAAATCAGAATGGGAATGGTCCTGGGGGACACACACAATCGAATCAGGATGGAATGGTCCCAGCAGGGGGACACACACACACAGAGATCAGGATGGAATAGTCCTGGGGGACATACACGGTAAAATCAGGATGGAATGGTCCTGGGGGACACACACACAAAATCAGGATGAATGGTCCTGGGGGACACACACAGTAAATCAGGATGGAATGGTCCTGGGGGACACCACACACTGAGACCAAATATGGAATGGTCCTGGGGGACACACACACAATAAAATCAGGATGGAATGGTCCTGGGGGACACACACACAATCAAATCAGGATGGAATGGTCCTGGGGGACACACACACAATCAGATCAGAATGGAATGGTCTTGGGGGACACACAATACAATCAGAAATCAGGATGGAATGGTCCAGGGGGACACACACACTATGAGATCAGGATGGAAAAAGTCCTGGGGGGGACACATACGGTAAAATCAGGATGGAATGGTCCTGGGGTCACACACAATCAGAACAGGATGGAATGGGTCCTGGGGGACACACACACCATCACATCAGGATGGAGTAGTCCTGGGGGACATACACGGTAAACATCAGGATGGAATGGTCCAGGGGGACACAAACACCAACATCAGGATGAGTGGTCCTGGGGGACACACACAGTCACATCGGGATGAATGGTCCTGGAGGACACACACACCACATCAGGATGGAATGGTCCTGGGGGACAAACACACACATAAGATCAGGATGGAATAGTCCTGGGGGACATACACAGTAAAATCAGGATGGAATGGTCCTGGGGGACACAAACACCAAACTTCAGGATGAATGGTCCTGGGGGGTCACACACACTGAGACCAATATGGAATGTCCTGGGGGACACACACACAATAAAATCTGGATGGAATGGTCCTGGGGGACACACACACAATCAAATCAGGATGGAATGGTCCTGGGGGGACACACACACACCATCAGATCAGGATGGAATGGTCCTGGGAGACACACAAAATCACATCAGGATGGAATGGTCCAGGGGGGAAAACACACCATCAGATCAGGATGGAGTAGTCCTGGGGGGACATACACAGTAAAATCAGGATGGAATGGTCCTGGGGGACACAAACACCAAACTCAGGATGATGATGGTCCTGGGGACACACACACACTGAGACCAATATGGAATTGTCCTGGGGGACACACACACAATAAAATCTGGATGGAATGGTCCTGGGGGACACACACACAATCAAATCAGGATGGAATGGTCTGGGGGGACACACACACTATCAGATCAGAATGGAATGGTCCTGGGGGACACACACAATCAGACAGGATGGAATGGTCCAGGGGGACACACACACACTATGAGATCAGGATGGAAAAGTCCTGGGGGACATACACACATCAAATCAGGATGGAATGGTCCTGGGGGGTCACACACACAATCAGAACAGGATGGAATGGTCCAGGGGGACACACACACCCATCACATCAGGATGGAATAGTCCTGGGGGGGACATACACGGTAACATCAGGATGGAATGGTCCAGGGGGACACAACACACCAACATCAGGATGAGAGTGGTCCTGGGGGACACACACAGTCATCGGGATGAATGGTCCTGGAGGACACACACACTGAGACCAATGGAATTATGGGGACACAACACAATAAAATCAAGAATGGTCCCTGGGGGACACACACAATAAAATCAGGATGGAATGGTCCTGGGGGGACACACACACAATCAATCATCAGGATGGAATGGTCCTGGGGGGACACACACACCATAACATCAGGATGGGTCCCTGGGGGACACACACAATCAGATCAGGATGGAATGGTCCAGGGGACACACACACAGTGAAATCAGAATGGAATGGTCCTGGGGGACACACGTGGTCAAATCATCATGGGAATGGTCCAGGGGGACACACACAATCACATCAGGATGGAATGGTTCCTGGGGACACACACACATCACATCAGGATGGAATGGTCCTGGGGGACACACACACACAGATCAGGATGGAAATGGTCCTGGGGACACAACACACAGTAAAATCAGGATGGAATGGTCCTGGGGACACACACACACCAAAATCAGGATGGAATGGTCCTGGGGGACACACACACTCAGAGACCAATATGGATTGGTCCTGGGGGACACACACACACAATCAAATCAGGATGGAATGGTCCTGGGGGACACACACACCATCAGATCAGGATGGAATGGTCCTGGGGGACACACACACATCAAATCAGGATGGAATGGTCCTGGGGGACACACACACCAAAACAGGAGGATGAATGGTCCTGGGGGACACACACACCATGAGATCAGGATGGAATGGTCCTGGGACACACACACAATAAAATCAGGATGGAATGGGTCCTGGGGGGACACACACAATCAAATCAGGATGGAATGGTCCCTGGGGGGGACACACACACATCAGATCAGGATGGAATGGTCCTGGGGGACACACACAATCAGATCAGGATGGAATGGTCCAGGGGGACACACACACCATGAGATCAGGATGGAAAGTCCTGGGGACATACACAGTAAAATCAGGATGGAATGGTCCTGGGGGGACACACACATCAAACTCAGGATGAATGGTCCTGGGGACACACACACATCAGATCAGGATATGGATGGTCCTGGGGGACATACACACAATAAAATCTGGGATGGAATGGTCCTGGGGGACACACACACATCAAATCAGGATGGAATGGTCCTGGGGGACACACACAATCAGAATCAGGATGGAATGGTCCTGGGGGACACACACACACTATGAGAATCAGGATGGAATGGTCCTGGGGGACACACACACGGTAAAATCAGGATGGAATGGTCCCTGGGGGACACACACACAATCAGAACAGGATGGAATGGTCCAGGGGGACACACACACCATCAATCAGGATGGAATGGTCTGGGGGACACACACCACCACATCAGGATGGAATGGTCCTGGGGGACACACAATTAGGATGGAATGGTCCTGGGGGACACACACAATCATCAATCAGGATGGAATGGTCCTGGGGGACACACACACATCAGACATCAGGATGGAATGGTCCTGGGGGACACACACACAGTAAAATCAGGATGGAATGGTCCTGGGGGACACACACAGTCAAATCAGGATGAATGGTCCTGGGGACAACACACAATCAGAACAGGATGGAATGGTCCTGGGGACACACACACATGATAAGATCAGGATGGAATGGTCCTGGGGGACACACACAAAATCAGGATGGAATGGTCCTGGGGGACACACACATCAGAAATCAGGATGGAATGGTCCAGGGGGACACACACACAATCAGATCAGGATGGAATGGTCCTGGGGGACAAACACACCATAAAATCAGGATGGAATAGTCCTGGGGGACACACACAAGTAAAATCAGGATGGAATGGTCCTGGGGGACAAACACCATCACATCAGGATGAGTGGTCCTGGGGGACACACACACTGAGACCATCAGATGGAATGGTCCTGGGGGACACACACACACAATAAAAATCAGGATGGAATGGTCCTGGGGGACACACACACAATCATCAGGATGGAATGGTCCTGGGGGACACACACACACTATCAGATCAGAATGGAATGGTCCTGGGGGACACACACAATCAGAACAGGATGGAATGGTCCAGGGGGACACACACACACAATGAGATCAGGATGGAGGAAGTCCTGGGGGACATACACAGTAAAATCAGGATGGAATGGTCCTGGGGGACACACACACAACAGAACAGGATGGAATGGTCCAGGGGGGACACACACACATCACATCAGGATGGAGTAGTCCTGGGGGACATACACGGTAACATCAGGATGGAATGGTCCTGGGGACACAAACACCAACATCAGGATGAGTGGTCCTGGGGGACACACAGTCACATCGGGATGAATGAAGGTCCTGGGGGACACACACACACTGAGACCAATATGGAATTGTCCTGGGGGACACACACACAATAAAATCTGGATGGAATGGTCCTGGGGGACACACACAATCAAATCAGGATGGAATGGTCCTGGGGGGACACACACACACTATCAGATCAGAATGGAATGGTCCTGGGGGACACACACAATCAGAAAATATGGGATGGGTCCAGGGGGACACACACACACTATGAGATCAGGATGGAGAAGTCCTGGGGGACACACACCATCAAATCAGGATGGAATGGTCCTGGGGGGACACACACAATCAGAAAGGATGGAATGGTCCAGGGGGACACACACACCATCACATCAGGATGGAGTAGTCCTGGGGACATACATGGTACCATCAGGATGGAATGGTCCTGGGGGGACACAAACACCAAAATCAGGATGGATGGTCCTGGGGGGACACACACACTCAAACACATGGAATTGTCCTGGGGGACGCACACACAATGAAATCAGGAATGGAATGGTCCAGGGGGACACACACACAATCAAATCAGAATGGAATGGTCCTGGGGGGACACACACACACATGAGATCAGGATGGAATGGTCCAGGGGGACACACACAATCAGAATCAGGATGGAATGGTCCAGGGGGGGGACACACACACCATCAGATAAGGATGGGACAAGTCCTGGGGGACACACACAGTAAAATCAGGATGGAATGGTCCTGGGGGACACACACACAATGAAATCAGAGATGGATGGTCCTGGGGGACACATGCACCAAAATCAGAATGATGGAATGGTCCAGGGGGACACACTATCAGAAATCAGGATGGAATGGTCCTGGGGGGACACACACACAATCAATCAGGATGGAATGGTCCAGGGGGACACACACACCATGATCAGGGATGGAATGGTCCTGGGGGACACACACACAGTCAAATCAGGATGGAATGGTCCTGGGGACACACACAATCAAAATCAGGATGAAATGGTCCTGGGGGACACACACACACCAATCAGGATGAGTAGTCTGGGGGACACACACAATCAGGATGGAATGGTCCCTGGGGAACACACACACTGAGACCAGGATGGAATGGTCCTGGGGGACACACACACAATAAAATCTGGATGGAATGGTCCTGGGGGACACACCAATCAAATCAGGATGGAATGGTCCTGGGGGACACACACACACATCAGATCAGGATGGAATGGTCCTGGGGGACACACAATCACATCAGGATGGAATGGTCCAGGGGGACAAAACACACCAGATCAGGATCAGAATGGAGTGTAGTCCTGGGGGACATACACAGTAAAATCAGGATGGAAATGGTCCTGGGGACACACAACACACCAAAATCAGGATGGAATGGTCCTGGGGGACACACACAATCAAATCAGGATGGAATGGTCCTGGGGGACACACACACACATGAGATCAGATGGAATGGTCCTGGGGGACACACACACACTCACAATCAGAACAGGATGGAATGGAATGTCCAGGGGACACACACACTATGAGATCAGGATGGAAAAGTCCTGGGGGACACACACACCAAAATCAGGATGGAATGGTCCTGGGGGGACACACACAATCAGAAATCAGGATGGAATGGTCCAGGGGGACACACACACACCATCACATCAGGATGGAGTAGTCCTGGGGGACATACACAGTAACATCAGGATGGAATGGGTCCAGGGGGACACAAACACCAACATCAGGATGAGTGGTCCTGGGGGACACACACAGTCACATCGGGAGAATGGTCCTGGGGGACACACACACTCATTCATCAGGATGGAATGGTCCAGGGGGACACACACACATCAAAATCAAGATGGAGTAGTCCTGGGGGACATACACAGTAAAATCAGGATGGAATGGAATGGGGGACACAGGGGGACACACAAACACAACAACTTAGGATGAATGGTCCTGGGGGACACACACACTGAGACCAATATGGAATTGTCCTGGGGGACACACACACAATAAAATCTGGATGGAATGGTCCTGGGGGACACACAACACCATCATCATCAGGATGGAATGGTCCTGGGGGACACACACACTATCAGAACAGGATGGAATGGTCCAGGGGGACACACACACTATGAGATCAGGATGGAGAAGTCCTGGGGGACATACACGGTCAAAATCAGGATGGAATGTCCTGGGGGACACACACAATCAGAACAGGATGGAATGGTCCAGGGGACACACACACACACACCATCAGGATGGAGTAGTCCTGGGGGACATACACATGGTAACATCAGGATGGAATGGTCCAGGGGGACACAAACACAACAACATCAGGATGAGTGGTCCTGGGGGACACACACAGTCACATCGGGATGAATGGTCCTGGAGGACACACACACATCAGACCATGGAATGGTCCTGGGGGACAACACACCATCAGATCACAATAGTCCTGGATCACCATACACAGTGGAATGGAATGGTCCTGGGGGACACACACAAATCAAATCAGGATGGAATGGTCCTGGGGGACACACACACTGAGATCAGGATGGAATGGTCCTGGGGGACACACACACAAACATCAGGATGGAATGGTCCTGGGGGACACACACATCAAAAATCAGGATGGAATGGTCCTGGGGGACACACACACACACATCAGGATGGATGGAGTCCTGGGGGGGACACACACAATAAAATCAGGATGGAATGGTCCTGGGGGACACACACAATCAGAACAGGATGGAATGGTCCAAGGGGACACACACACCATCACATCAGGATGGAATAGTCCTGGGGGACACATACACATGGTACCATCAGGATGGAATGGAATGGGGACACACACACAAAACAGGACCAATGGTCTGGGGGACACACACACCTGGGGGACACATGGTCTGTCCTGGGGGACACACACAGTGAAATCAGGAATGGAATGGTCCAGGGGACACACACACAATCAATCAGGATGGAAATGGTCCTGGGGGACACACACACAATCAGAGATCAGGATGGAATGGTCCTGGGGGACACACACACATCAGAACAGGATGGAATGGTCCAGGGGGACACACCACACTCAGATAAGGATGGACAAGTCCTGGGGGACACACACAGTAAAATCAGGATGGAATGGTCCTGGGGGACACACACAATGAAATCAGGATGGAATGGTCCTGGGGACACACACACAATCAAATCAGGATGGAATGGTCCTGGGGACACACATCAACATCAGGATGGAATGGTCCTGGGGGACACACACACCATCAGGATGATGGTCCTGGGGGACACACACACACCAGATCAGGATGGAATGTCCTGGGGGGACACACACACCATCACATCAGGATGGAATAGTCCTGGGGGACATACACACACCAAAATCAGGATGGAATGGTCCTGGGGGGACACACACACCAGACACCAGGATGGAATGGTCCTGGGGGGACACACACACTGAGACCAATATGGGAATGTCCTGGGGGACACACACACAATAAAATCAGGATGGAATGGTCCTGGGGGACACACACACACTCAAATCAGGATGGAATGGTCCTGGGGGACACACACACTATCAAATCAGGATGGAATGGTCCTGGGGACACACACACACTATCAGATCAGGATGGAATGGTCCAGGGGACAACACACACAGATCAGGATGGAGTAAGGTCCTGGGGGACACACACACCAGTCAAATCAGGATGGAATGTGAATGGGGGGGGCACACACACAATCAGAACAGGATGGAATGTCCAGGGGGACACACACACCATCACATCAGGATGGAGTAGTCCTGGGGGACACACACACAACATCAGGATGGAATGGTCCTGGGGGACACACACAACAACAAACATCAGGATGGAATGGTCCTGGGGGACACACACAGTCACATCGGGATGAATGGTCCTGGGGGACACAACACACATCAGGATGGAATGGTCCAGGGGGACACACACTATCAGAATCAGGATGGAACTGTCCTGGGGGACACACACACAATCAGATCAGGATGGAATGGTCCTGGGGGACACACACACACATCAGAACAGGATGGAATGGTCCAGGGGACACACACACGGAGATCAGGATGGAATGTCCTGGGGGACACACACCAATAAAATCAGATGGAATGGTCCTGGGGGACACACACAATCAGAAATCAGGATGGAATGGTCCTGGGGGACACACACACACAATCAGAATCAGGATGGAATGGTCCTGGGGGGACACACACACAATCAGAACATCAGGATGGGAGTGGTCCAGGGGGGGGACATACACATCATAAAATCAGGATGGGAATGGTCCTGGGGGACACACACACACACAATCAGGATGGAATGGTCCTGGGGACACACACAACACTGAGACCAATCATGGAATGGTCCTGGGGGAACACACACACATAAACATCTGGATGGATGGTCCTGGGGGACACACACAATACATCAGGATGGAATGGTCTGGTCCTGGGGGACACACACACAATCAAATCAGGATGGAATGGTCCTGGGGGACACACACACAATCAGATCAGAGGAATGGAATCCACGGTCAACATCAGGGGGGACACACACACACATGAGATCAGGATGGAAGGTCCAGGGGGACACACACACAATAACATCAGGATGGAATGGTCCTGGGGGACACAAACACAATCAGAACAGGATGGAATGGTCCTGGGGGACACACACACCATCACTCAGGATGGAATAGTCCTGGGGGACACACACACAAACATCAGGATGGGAATGGTCCAGGGGGACACACACACACAACATCAGGATGGGAATGGTCCTGGGGACACACACACATAAAATCGGGATGAATGGTCCTGGGGGACACACACAATCAAATCAGGATGGGAATGGTCTGGGGGACACACACACTAAGACTCATGGAATGGTCCTGGGGGACACACACTGAATCCAATCAGGATGGAATGGTCCTGGGGGGACACACACACACCAATCAGATCAGGATGGAATGGTCCTGGGGGACACACACACTATCAATCAGAATGGAATGGTCCTGGGGGACACACACACAATCAAGATCAGGATGGAATGGTCCAGGGGGACACACACACTATCAGATCAGGATGGAGTGGTCCTGGGGGACATACACACCAACATCATGGATGGAATGGTCCAGGGGGACACACACACCAACATCAGGATGGAATGGTCCTGGGGACACACACACAAGTCAACATCGGGATGATGGGTCCTGGGGGACACACACACTGAAATCAGGATGGAATGGTCCTGGGGGACACACACACAATCAAAATCAGGATGGAATGGTCCTGGGGGACACACACAACAGTAAATCAGGATGGAATGGTCCTGGGGGACACACACAATAGCGTCGGATCAGATGAATGGTCCTGGGGGACACACACATCAGATCAGGATGGAATGGTCCTGGGGGACACACACACATCACATCTCAGGATGGAGAATGGTCCTGGGGACACACACACACTACAGAATGACAGGATGGAATGGTCCTGGGGGACACACACACTATCAGATCAGGATGGAATGGTCCTGGGGGACACACACAGTAAAATCAGGATGGAATAGTCCTGGGGGACACACACACCCACCATCAGGATGGAATGGTCCTGGGGGACACACACACCCAAAATCAGGATGGAATGGTCCTGGGGGACACACACTGGGGACATCAGGATGATGGTCCTGGGGGACACACACCACTCAAATCAGGATGGAATGGTCCTGGGGGACACACCACATACCAATCAGGATGGAATGGTCCTGGGGGACACACACACAGTCAAATCAGGATGGAATGGTCCTGGGGGACACACACCACATCAGACCAGGATGGAATGGTCCTGGGGACACACACACACAAATTGGATGGACAATCCCAACAGGATGGAATGGTCCAGGGGATGACACACACACATCAAATCTGGATGGACACACAACACATAAGTCAATTCAGGATGGAATGGTCTGGGGGACACACACAATCACATCAGGATGGAATGGTCCTGGGGGACACACACACCAGACACACACCATCAGGGGGAATATGGAGTAGTCCTGATGGAGACCATACACACATACAAAAAATCAGGATGGAATGGTCCTGGGGGACACAAACACCAACAAACTCAGGATGAATGGTCCTGGGGAACACACACACTGAGATCAATATGGAATTGTCCTGGGGGACACACACACAATAAAATCTGGATGAATGGTCCTGGGGGACACACACAATCAAATCAGGATGGAATGGTCCTGGGGGACACACACACAATCAGATCAGAGTGGAATGGTCCTGGGGGACACACACACAATCAGAACAGGATGGAATGGTCAGGGGGACACACACACACATGAGATCAGGATGGAAAAGTCCTGGGGGACATACACAGTAAAATCAGGATGGAATGGTCCTGGGGGGACACACAATCAGAACAGGATGGAATGGTCCAGGGGGACCACACACCATCAACATCAGGATGGAGGAGTAGTCCTGGGGGACACACACAGTAACATCAGGATGGAATGGTCCAGGGGGACACAAACACCAACATCAGATGAGTGGTCCTGGGGGACACACCACAGTACACATCGGGATGAATGGTCCTGGGGGACACACACAATCACATCAGGATGGAATGGTCCTGGGGGACACACAACACCAAACAATCAGGATGGAATGGTCCTGGGGGACACACACACATCAAATCAATATGGAATGGTCCTGGGGGACACACACACAAAAATCAGGATGGATGGTCCTGGGGGACACACACAATCAAAATCAGGATGGAATGGTCCTGGGGACACACACACTATCAGATCAGGATGGAATGGTCCAGGGGGACACACACACCATCACATCAGGATGGAGAAGTCCTGGGGGACATACACGTAACATCAGGATGGAATGGTCCAGGGGGACACAAACACCAACATCAGGATGAGTGGTCCTGGGGGACACACACAGTCAAATCGGGATGAATGGTCCTGGGGGACACACACACACTGAGACCAATATGGAATTGTCCTGGGGGACACACACACAATAAATCTGGATGGAATGGTCCTGGGGGACACACACACATCAAATCAGGATGGAATGGTCCTGGGGGACACACACACTATCGGATCAGAATGAATGAAATGGTCCTGGGGGACACACACACAATCAGAAAAGGATGGAATGGTCCAGGGGGACACACACACACTATGAGATCAGGATGGAGAAGTCCTGGGGGACACACACACCATCAAATCAGGATGGAATGGTCCTGGGGGACACACACAATCAGAACAGGATGGAATGGTCCAGGGGGGACACACACACCATCAAATCAGGATGGAGTAGTCCTGGGGGACATACACACACATAACCATCAGGATGGAATGGTCCTGGGGGACACAAACACCAAAAATCAGGGATGAATGGTCCTGGGGGACACACACAGTCACTGGGGGGGACGCCCGCAGGGAAACACAGAATGGAATGGAATCCAGGGGGACACACACACATCAGATCAGGATGGAATGGTCCTGGGGGACACACACACCATAAGATCAGGATGGAATGGTCCTGGGGACACACACACAATCAGAACAGGATGGAATGTCCTGGGGACACAGGCACACCAGACCAGGATGGAATGGTCCTGGGGGACACACACACAATAAAATCAGGATGGAATGGTCCTGGGGGACACAACACAATCAATCAGGATGGAATGGTCCTGGGGGACACACACACAATCAGATCAGGATGGAATGGTCCTGGGGACACACACACAATCACATCAGGATGGAATGGTCCAGGGGGACAAAACACACCATCAGATCAGGATGGAGTAGTCCTGGGGGACATACACAGTAAAATCAGGATGGAATGGTCCTGGGGACACAACACACCAAATGGAATGGTCTCAGGATGAATGGTCCTGGGGTCACACACACACTGAGACCAATATGGAATTGACCAATATGAATGGTGTCCTGGGGGACACACACACAATAAAACACACACTATCAGGATGGAATGGGTCCCTTGGGGGACACACACAATCAAATCAGGATGGAATGGTCCTGGGGGACACACACACTCAGATCAGGATGGAATGGTCCTTGGGGGACACACACACCAATCAGATCAGGATGGAATGGTCCAGGGGGACACACACACTATGAGATCAGGATGGAAAAGTCCTGGGGGACATACACGGTAAAATCAGGATGGAATGGTCCTGGGGGACACACACACAGAAATCAGGATGGAATGGTCCAGGGGGACACACACACCATCACATCAGGATGGAGTAGTCCTGGGGGACATACACACGGTAACATCAGGATGGGATGGTCCAGGGGGACACAAACACCAACATCAGGATGAATGGTCCTGGGGGACACACACAGTCACATCAGGATGGATGGTGGTCCTGGGGACACACATCACATCAGGATGGAATGGTCCTGGGGGACACACACACATCAAATCAGGATGGAATGGTCCTGGGGGGACACACACACTGAGACCAATATGGAATGGTCCTGGGGGACACACACACAATCAAATCTGGATGGAATGGTCCTGGGGGACACACACAATCAAATCAGGATGGAATGGTCCTGGGGGACACACACACTATCAGATCAGAATGGAATGGTCCAGGGGGACACACACACACACAATGAGATCAGGATGGATGAAGTCCTGGGGGACACACACACGGTAAAATCAGGATGGAATGGTCCTGGGGGACACACACACATCAGAACAGGATGGAATGGTCCAGGGGGACACACACACCATCACATCAGGATGGAGTAGTCCTGGGGGGACATACACAGTAACATCAGGATGGAATGGTCCTGGGGGACACAAACACCAACATCAGGATGAATGGTCCTGGGGGACACACACACAGTCACATCAGGATGAATGGTCCTGGTCCTGGAGGGGGACACACACACTGAGATCAGGATGGAAATGGTCCTGGGGGACACACACACAATAAAATCAGGATGGAATGGTCCTGGGGGACACACACACACTATCGGATCAGAATGGAATGGTCCTGGGGGACACACACATCAGAATCAGGATGGAATGGTCCAGGGGGACACACACACCATCAGATCAGGATGGAATGGTCCTGGGGGACACACACACCATAAAATCAGGATGGAATGGTCCTGGGGGGGGACACAAACATCAGGATGGAATGGTCCTGGGGGAACACACACAGGATGGAATGGTCCTGGGGGACACACACACTGACATCAGGATGGAATGGTCCTGGGGGACACCACACACTAAAATCAGGATGGAATGGTCCTGGGGGACACACACAATCAAAATCTGGATGGAATGGTCCTGGGGGACACACACACTATCAAATCAGGATGGAATGGTCCTGGGGGACACACACACTATCAGAACAGGATGGAATGGTCCAGGGGGACACACACACTATGAGATCAGGATGGAGAAGTCCTGGGGGACACACACACCATCAGATCAGGATGGAATGGTCCTGGGGGCACACACAATCAGAACAGGATGG
>JADBJO010019101.1:32500-33938 GCA_016801955.1 Conus betulinus | reverse complement strand
GCGCCAGTCCTGACGATTATCTTCCAGCTGTCCTTGGATACCAACCAGGTACCGGCGGACTGGAAGCAGGCCTACATAGTATTCATCTTCAAGAAGGGTGACCGCCAGCTACCAGAGAACTACAGACCAGCTTCCCCTCACGTCCATCACGTGCAAAGTCCTGAAACATTCTGCACAGCAGCGTCATGACCCACTTCGACCTACACCAGATACTAAGCGACGCGCAGCATAGCTTCAAAAAACAAAGGTCATGTGAGACACAGCTGATTTCAACCTTCACGACATCGCCAACAACCTAGCCCGGGTGGACGTAGTGTTGCTCGATTTTTCCAAGGTCTTCGATAAGGTACTGCATCATCGACTACTGAGCAAACTGCACTACTACGGAGTGAGGAACGACACAATCGGCTGGATCCGGGCATTCCTCACCGGCAGAAGCCAGTAAGTGGCCCTCGAAGGTGCACACTCGTCCCCTGCTGCAGTACTATCCGGAGTACCTCAAGGCACCGTACTAGGACCTCTGCTCTTTCTAGCATACATCAACGACCTGCCGGATGTAGTCACGTCTTCACACACTAAGCTGTTTGCAGATGACAGTCTCCTCTACAGGAAGATCTGCAGTCGCCAGGACCAAGCCTTTGCTACAAGCCAACCTCGCTCACTTGGAAGACTGGGAGAACACTTGGCAAATGAGCTTCACCGCAAGCAAGTGCAACACCATCCGAGTCTCTCCAAGCAGACGCAAGCTAGTTATACAGACAGACTATACCCTCCACGGACCAACACTGGACACGGTGAGCTCCAGCAATTACCTAGGCGTGACCATGGCGATGATCTGTCCTGGACCCGACATGTGGAAACAGTGGCAGCCAAAGGGAACAGAAGAGTGGCCTTTCTCAGAAACTTCAGGGATTGCACCCAAGAGATCAAAGCTGCCACGTACACCACCATGGACCTACACTGGAATACAGCTCCACCGTATGGGATCCATACCTAAAGCAAGACACCCAACTCCTGGAGAAGGTCCAGAGGAGAACAGCGAGAAACGCCTGCAACAACTTCCACGACAGGAAACCAGGCGTCGTGACACGACTGCTTGAGCACCTCAAGTGGGACTGTCTTGAAGAGCGCTGGCATTACAACAGACTTATGATGCTCTACCGTATCCACAACGGGCTGGTAAACCTCAACCCCACCACATTCTACCGCCCTTCAGACAAACGGACTAGAGGCGCACAGAAAATTCACCAGGAGCAGGATACCCATCCAGTACTGTACCACTCCTTTTCTCCCTGCACCATCAGGGAATGGAACCAGCTACCAACCACACCACGTCAGCACCCTCACTGGAGGTGTTCAGGCGCCGCCTGAGCTGCAGCCCCACTACCTGCAACCACTCCCAGTCCCCCCATGAACCCTCCCATCAACCCATGTACAT
>JADBJO010019101.1:0-27500 GCA_016801955.1 Conus betulinus | reverse complement strand
GAAGATGGAACACACAACACTAGATAGAGAGACGGAAGATGAACACACAACACTGGATAGAGACACGGAAGATAGAACACACAACACTGGATAGATATACGGAAGATGAATACACAACATTGGATAGAGACGAAGATGAACACACAACACTGTATAGAGAACCCGGAAGATAACACACAACACTGGATAGAGAGACGGAAGATGAACACACAACACTGGATAGAGACACGAAAGATGAACACACAACACTGGATAGAGACACGGAAGGGATATACACAAACACTGGATAGATATACGGAAGATGAACGCACAATACTGGATAGAGACACGGAAGATGAACACATAACACTGGATAGAGACACGGAAGATGAACACATAACACTGGATAGATATACGGAAGATGAACGCACAATACTGGATAGAGACTGAAGATGACCACATAACACTGGATAGAGACACGGAAGATGAATACACAACACTGGATAGAGACACGGAAGATGAACACATAACACTGGATAGGTACACGGAAGATGAACACATAACACTGGATAGAGACACGGAAGATGAACACATAACACTGGATAGATATACGGAAGATGAACGCACAATACTGGATAGAGACTGAAGATGAACACATAACACTGGATAGAGACACGGAAGATGAACACATAACACTGGATAGAGACACGGAAGATGAACACATAACACTGGATAGAGACACGGAAGATGAACACATAACACTGGATAGATGTACGGAAGATGAACGCACAATACTGGATAGAGACTGAAGATGAACACATAACACTGGATAGATAGAGACACACGGAAGATGAACACATAACACTGGATAGAGACACGAAAGATGAACACATAACACTGGATAGAGACACGGAAGATGAACACATAACGCTGGATAGAGACACGGAAGATGAACACATAACACTGGATAGATATACGGAAGATGAACGCACAATACTGGATAGAGACTGAAGATGAACACATAACACTGGATAGAGACACGGAAGATGAACACATAACACTGGATAGAGACACGGAAGATGAACACATAACACTGGATAGATGTACGGAAGATGAACGCACAATACTGGATAGAGACTGAAGATGAACACATAACACTGGATAGAGACACGGATGATGAAGACACAACACTGGATAGAGACACGACAAAGATGAACACACAACATTAGACAGAAGAAACCAAAGATAAACACACATCAGACGGGAGATACGGACATGAACACACAACATTAGACAGAAGAAATGAAAGATGAACACACAATATAAGACAGGAGTAACGAAAGATGAACACACAATATAAGACAGGAGTAACGAAAGATGAACACACAATATAAGACAGGAGTAACGAAAGATGAACACACAATGTAAGACAGGAGTAACGAAAGGTGAACGCACAATATAAGATAGGAGTAACGAAAGGTGAACACACAATGTAAGACAGGAGTAACGAAGGTGAACACACAATATAAGATAGGAGTAACGAAAGGTGAACACACAATATAAGCCAGAGTAACGAAAGGTGAACACACAACTATAGAGATAAGCAGGCACAGTGATGAAAGTAGGAACAGTCAGACGTCACCAACGAGAAGTCAGAACTAACAGTAGAGGAGCAGACGGAAGCAAGGATAGGGGAAGGAAAAGGGTGGGGGAGCAGAAGAAAAGGAAAAGGTGATGGAAGAGGAGCATCGTTCAGCAACACAACAATGAAGAAAGATGAAATGGACATATAGAGAAGGACGAGGAGAGACACAAACACGATACAGAATAATGTGAGAGAGAGACAATGACAATGACAATGCTTTATTGACAATAGTTAAAAAAGCCTTATGCCAAGGGAGTGCATGCGCAATTTTCACGTAGTGTTGCCAAAGCCTGCCAACAATAGTGTTGCAAAAGCCTGCCAACAACAGAAAACAACTGAACAGTACTAATAAATAGAAAATGAAGAAAAAGACCATTCATCAAACAATATTCTCATCACAGTATATAACTTATTGCATAATCATGATCTACAAACAAAGCCTACATATCAAGTTTTTACTCTCTAAATCGAAAAGTTTTCCGCCACAAACTTAGCGAATGTGTTTACATGTCTACATTTTCAGAGAATAAAATATGAAAGAAATTTTTAGTTTGACCGAAAAGGGACTTAGAGGCAGAATAACCATTTCTAAATTAATTATACTCTATGCATCTAAAAACGAAGTGTTCCTCGTCTTCAATTTCTTCTGAGCAGGATGGACGCATCAAATCAACTTTCCACATGCACGAACCATTTTTTCTTGCTTTAAACCCCAGGGTTCTCGTTCGAAATCGAGCAAATACATCTCTAAAACGCTTACAAGAAATTGTTGTGAGATAGTTCTCAGCTTGAAAAAGATCTTTAAATGAGAGATAAAACTCATACTTGTCACTTTCTTCCACGTTACTATGCCAGTTTTGCAAATGGCACGCAATCAACCTATCTTTAAACTCTGTCAAAAAAGTGACTTCGTCACCAAGCGTCTGAGTCATCCCATTTACGGATAGACTCTCTTTATTTCAAATACCAAATTCTGACGACCTAATTCTAATAGAGTTAGTGTCACGCAATATGCCTGTTTATTTACCCTTGTCATTGGTAATTTCAATAGTCGCAACAAACACTTAAAACATTTGACAACAGTTCTGATACAAAAGGAAATCTACCAGTTTCACCCTGACACATTTTATTAGAGGTATGTAAAGGTATATTCAAGAACCGTTTGATAGCAAAGTTATGTACAGTTTCCATTTGTTCATTTACGTAAATGCCCCAAAACGTCTGCGCCATATGTTAGAGAACAGGCCAGATTTGTGTGTCAAACTGTTTCTAAAACAAAAAATAGATCAATAGAATTAGTTTTCTCATACATCTACAGATTTCTATTACACCCCTTTTCCCTTTACGACACATCTCTGACCAACCCATACTAAGACAAAGTATGTATACG
The DNA here is from genome assembly GCA_016801955.1 of Conus betulinus. Lineage (NCBI taxonomy): Eukaryota > Metazoa > Mollusca > Gastropoda > Neogastropoda > Conidae > Conus > Conus betulinus. Next base: position 24,486 of record JADBJO010019101.1, on the reverse strand, counting down.
AGTTCGTAACTCTAATTTAATTCCCCCCATACCGCCATTGATACCCACCCGTTCTAAATACCATTACATTCGTTTTATCTTAATTAAGTTTTAGGTCCAGTCTGTCTGCTTCTTGTTTTAATAAGTTTAACACGTTTTGTAATCCCACCACAGGTTCGGAGAAAAGGATGACGTCATCAGCAAAGAGTAACAGGAAATATTCAATAGCACCAGAAAATAAACGGTACCCCATGCTTCGCCTTTTCAGATATTTCAATAGTCAATTCGTTACAAAGAAAGAAAATAGTCGGGAACTAAGAATTCACCCTTGTTTAACACCTCTTGGACATTCAAAGTAATCTGAATATAAACCATTATCACATACACTGTTACGGTGTCATGTATGATCTTCAGTGATTTATATAGCTTCCCCGCCTACTCCCGCTCTTTTTAAAATATCTCATAATGTATTTCTGTTAAACTGAGTCAAAGGCCTTTCTAAAGTCTACAAAGGCTACATAGAATTTAGAGTGGTTTTGTACAACGGTAAATACAGTATAAATGTGGTCCACAGTGCTATGATCCTTTCTAAAACCAGCCTGTTCTTCTATAATCGTTTTATCTCTGTTAGCCCATGCAAGTAGACGTTTGTTCAAAATTTTAGTATACACTTTACCTAGATTACTAGTTAAAGATACACCCCGATAATTATCTGGCTTATTTGCATCTCCTGTCTTGTGAATAGGCACTATTATTGATTTAGACCATTCCTCTGGACAGATCCCCTTATCACATAGTTCATTGGAAAGCTTTACCAGAAAATCACTAATGTGATCCTTAGCATGTACTAGCATTTCAGCTATAATTCTATCTGGTCCCTCGCTTTTACCCAACTAAAGTTTTTTTTAATACTATTTAACACTTCCTCTTTTGTGATGGGATCATTAAACAATGGCTCAAGTGTATCAATGCTCATGTCATCTTCTAACTCTAGTGTTTTCTGACACATCACCAAAATCGTGGAAAATGCCGAAGAAATGTTTATACCAAAGGTCAATCGAAATTTCATTGTACACAAGATTCTTTCTTTTTTGATTGGTCTTATCGTTGACCAGAAAGATTTGTGATCCTTTACTGAGTTCTTCAATTTTCTAATCTAGCTTCATCATACTTTTGTGGGTTTTTTTTTCTCCTTTAACAGGCTTTTATAATCTCTCAGCTCCTTAATATAACGCAGTCTGCGTTCCACGAGTCTGGTTTTTGAGCGCTGATATGACCTAAGGCACCTTTTAACTAAACGTTTCTTCTTTGGCAGTCAGCATCAAACAATCATCCTGTTCCTTTTGTATTTACCCACCATTCTTACCATGCAGGCTGCCGCCCCATACAAACCATTCACAAAAGTTGCAATGCATTCATTATCATTAACTGTTATAAGTAACATAGCTTTCTGCAAAATGTCTTTGAAATTATCAGAGCATAGGCCTACTCCATCTTTACATTGATGGGACCACGCCACTTTTTCTTCGTCATGCACAGATGGTTCTTCACTCACTCTTTCGTTGTTAGTTTTAAAGTGTAAGGTCACCGGTAAATGCCACGAATACAGACAATCATCAACACGCAAATCACAATAACCAACGAGATCACTGGAAACAATAAAGCAATCTAGAACGCTGCTACCACCAGGCAAAATAAATGTAAATGATCCATCAATATATCCTATACAAAAACCATTCATAACTGGCAAATCAAGAGAGGAAACAAAAATCAAAGAACGAATGACCATGATTATCAACTGTGTTGTCTTTTGAAATACGACGATTATTATCAGTTACATCACTCACATTAAAATCTATAAAGAGAGAGAGAGAGAGAGAGAGAGAGAGAGAGAGAGAGAGAGAGAGAGAGAGAGAGAGAGAGAGAGAATAGAACAAAAAATACAGACGCACGTGCATGCACATGCAGTAATGAAGACACAGACACACTGAATATGTGGAAAGAGAGAGAGAAAGAAAGAGAGGGTGGCACAGAGAGAGAGAGTGAGACAGACAGACAGACAAACAGGCAGAGAGACAGACAGACAGAGACGGAGGCAGAGAAACAGAGTGGGAGAGAGAGAGAGAGAGAGAGAGAGAGAGAGAGAGAGAGAGAGAGAGAGAGAGAGAGAGAGAGACAGTGAGAGGGGGGGTAGAGAGAGAGAGAGAGAGAGAGAGAGAGAGACAGACAGACAGACAGACAGACAGACAGAGACAGAGACAGGGAGAGGAAATAGAATTAAAAAAAAAAAAAGACAGACGCACGCGCATGCACATATACTAATGCAGACACGGACACACTGAATGTGGAAAGAGAGCGGGAAAGAAAGGATGGAAGAGAGAGAGTGAGTGAGAGAGAGACAGAGAGAGAGAGCGAGATGGAAAAGTATTTGAGAGGTGATCACAGTGTTAGTGACTGTGACCACACACACACACACACACACACACACACGAACCCAAGATATAGCAGACGGGCATGAGCATAAAAGGGTGAGTGGGAGGAAGGGGCCAATCTACCACTTTACAATTTCCACCCGACAAAGAAGACGCAGGGTTTTTAGCCGGCCGTCAGCCAGGTTCCAGCCCCCAGCGTGTACACTTGGCCAACTACTACTAAGTCAGTCGCCCCACCTCCCCCCCCCCCACTCCCCAAATACCTTGCCTTCTTCTGCCTTCTCTTCCGTGATGAGGGTGGTGGTGATGGGACCGTTTGTGACGTCATCCTCATAGTCATCGTCTGCGTTCGGTGAGACAGCTGACGAATGACGTTTCAGGGACTCTTCCAGACGATTCCTGAATGCAAGAGCGCACGTGTGTGTGTGTGTGTGTGTGTGTGTGTGTGTGTGTGTGTGTGTGTGTGTGTGTGTGTGTGTGTGTGCATGTATGCATTTCAATGTGAATGTGTGTATGTGAACATGCTTGTATGTGTGTATGTCTATGTGAGTGTGTGCTTGTCAGTGTAGGTATAATGTTTTCCTTGTTTGTGAACATTAGTGCATTGAACTTAGTGTGGACGTGGTAGGATTTGAACTAGGTATGCGGGCGCTTGTATGTAATTCATATGTGTATATGTCATGATTAGAAATGGATTGAAAATATCCACATGCAAAATGACAAGTTGCTGGCAATATGCTTGTTAAGAACTGAATTGTGCATCATTTGTACAAAGGATATTCACAGACTGAGGATCAGTAGCAGCTGAACTTGATGAACTGTCAGAGAACTATTGGATGATGGGTGGTGGAGAGAATGAACTCCGAGTCTCTCTCTCTCTCTCTCTCTCTCTCTCTCTCTCTCTCTCTCTCTCTCTCTCGCCCGTGCGTACACACACGCACGTACACTCTGCCTGGACTCTCTGTGTGTGTGTGTGTGTGTGTGTGTGTGTGTGTGTGTGTGTGTGTGTGTGTGTGTGTGTGTGTGTGTGCGTGAGTGTGTGTATGTGTGTTTCGCTCAATAATGGTACACAATTTGCTGGCAGTTCTTTGCCATGAATTTATCAGCGAATATAATGCTGTATGTATTACAGAATAATTCGTTTGGCTGTTTTATTTTCGGTTTAGGTGGATGAATGACGAAGGGGAGGGTGGGGGGGGGGGGGGGGGGGGGGGCCCGGGCAAGTTTTTTTTTCGCGCGTGCGCGCGCGCGCATATGTGTGTGTGTGTGTGTGTGTGTGTGTGTGTGTGTGTGTGTGTGTGTGTGTGTGTGATGGCCTCTTTAACCTCCTCAGTGACACCAAATTATTGGCAATCTTTGCATAGTTATCTGTAGATATCATATATGGACCGTTGAAAATTCTCATTGAATGCGTTATCATATGTCTCATTGATAAAAAAAAATTAAAAAAAAAAAAAAAGTAAGTCCAGCTGACTCTTAAAATGATGTATGCATTCATGTGCTGGTTCTAGACACACAATGATTTTGATCTGGCAGTTACTTAGTTATGAAAATGATATTCAAATACTTGATAGATGATGCGGGCTTACAATGTTTGAAATATGCTCAGTAGATCGTGTTCTGTGCAGCGTACTATTAGACTGACATTAGCAGATGAGGGCCCAGCTTGCCTTGCGCCACCCCCCTTCCCCTCCCCCTTCCCCTCATCTTCCCTTCCCCTCCCCCGTTCTCTCCCTCTTTCTCCGTCGTTGCACCTCCCTAGTTTTTTTTTTCTTCCCCCCCCCCCCCCCCCCCCCCCCCCCCAAAAAAAAAGTGGTAATCTATGCAGTAGCATTTAATTATATGCCTGCGCATTGCTGTTGCTATTACCTTGCGCGCTCGTAGTCGGTCATAAACAAGATTCACGAGCTGAAAAAGTCCCGTGCAAGCCGTGCACGGCACGCGCTCCTACATCGCAAGTGTGAACAGATGGCTGCAGTCCTGTCCTTCCCCTTCTTCCCCGCCGTTGTTTTCCTCCGTACTTTTAAAGTACTCACATTAGTTTCTCATTATATTCTCAATGCTGTCGGCGCACATAAGCGCATCGTTCCCCAAAATTTAACCATGTTTTGTTGTATAGCCTTGATTCTTTGACTTTACTATTTTTTGATTTGTCTTATGTCATGCTTGCTTTTATTTTATACATTTGGTCTTTGTTGTGTTCAACTGGAGGAAATACTTTGTTAAATGAGATGCTGTTTTTCTTTTGTGAGAGAGATGGTGAGATTTTGTTGTTACTTAGGGGACTGGTGATTTTGTTGTATTTAGCTGCCTGTATTTCAGTTGCATAGTATGTCGATTGCAGGGTATGGGTGTTTTTGCGTACAGTTGTGTATTGCTGCCTCTAGTTATAAAGTTATAACATGAGTAACTCTGTAAGGTTTTGTTCAATGAATTGTAGAGGCCTAGCGGATCAAAAAAAGAGGAGGGATGTGTTTCACTATCTAAGAGAGAAATGGCGTTCTCGGTGTATCTCTTACAGGATACCCATTTTGACCCCAAGTCTGAAGTGTGTATCAGAGCAGAATGGGGTTATGAAGCATATTTTGCATCATATATGTCAAATTCAAGAGGTGTTGCGATTCTCTTTAACAATAACATTGAATTTTGTGTAAATAAGGTTTATAAAGATACAAGTGGAAACTAATTTTTTTGCTGTCGTATCCGTTTTGGATAAGAGATGATGTTGATTATTTACCTGCATGGACCAAATCATGACAATCCTGATTTTTGTTCAGTTAGAAGATGATATAAAGGATGTTGGTGTTGAGAATGTTGTAATTGGAGGGGACTGGAACCTGGTTCAGGATTTTTTTCAATGGATTATTTTAATTGCAAGTTAAGGCACAACAGCAAGTTGAAGACATGATGCTTAATCTACATCTTACAGATATATGGAGAGAATGTTGAATCCTGAGTTGAACAGATCCTCCCCTCTGCAGCAAAGTAGACTTGATTTTTTTTTTTTCTGGTTTCTGATTATGTGTCCATCTTCGTCACGGATGCAGATATTAAGGCAAGATACAGGACAGACAATTCAATGATTACTCTAACTTTAACCTTTGCTAGAGAAACTAAATGATACCCCTTCTGGAAATTTAACTGTTCTTTGTTGAAGGACAAACAGTACATTGGTGAAATCTACGAGGAAATTAAACCTGTGACAGAACAGTATGTAGTACTGCCCTATTCAAGAGAACAACTATCATTTATTGAGCGTTCAGAAATTCAGTTTACTATTTGCAGATCAACTGTTCCCAGATGTTTTATTAATGAAAATAAGAAGTAAAACTTATAACATCTGCAACTGAAAAGAAACGCAGAAATAATGAAAAGCAGAAGCGTTTAGAAGTGAATATTGAAAAGTTAGAGAAGAAGGAACAGTTGACTGATGAAGAAAAACATGATTTAGAGCAGGACAAAGAGGAACTAGTTAAACTTAGGGAAGCTAAAATGCAGGGGGGGTGGGGGGGTTGATTGGGTTCCATGTCACTTCAGCGCCAGAACTTCAGCACCAGAACTTCAGCGCCATACACTTCAGCGCGAGGATACTTCAGCGCCGTACACTTCAGCGCTGGGACTTTTCAGCATCGTACATCTCAGCGTGGCGAAATTTTAGCGCCGTACATTGTAGCGCCGTACATTATAGCGCTAGAGAGGAAGACAGAGGGAGAGAGAGAGAGAGAGAGAGAGAGAGAGAGAGAGAGAGAGTGAGTGTGTGTGTGTGTGTGTGTGTGTGTGTGTGTGTGTGTGTGTGTGTGTGTGTGTGTGTGTGTGTGTAAAGTGTCTGCGAAACTGCAAAACTGAGTGACTAATAGGCTTGATTGAGTTTATCCCACAAAAATCTATTCTTTATCTTTCTTTCTCCATAGAGCGCATCACACACACACACACACACACACACACACACACACACACACACACACATGAACACACACACACACACACACACACACACACACACACACACACACACACACACACACACAGAGTTAAGTTCATTTTTCTAACAATTCGATTTTTATTGATATGTCATATAACATCCGTTGTATGAATTAAAACCTGAATGCATCATCCCACGTTCTTCCCACAAAACCCGTAATGTCCAGTTGCTAAGGAACTGAATAGCTTGTCTCTGAAGACGTCAACACTAGAACATGAAAGCAAAGGCGAGTCCTTCCATTGTTTCAAGCAGCCCCCGACCTCCGTCATTGTATTGTGTAACGATCGTCTTTATCCGTTTCTGTAAGTCTTTGTACTTGCGCCTTTTGGGCGCGCTGGAGCCTGGCCTCCCAGTAGACGTGTGACGTCCGCCTGGACTAGTGCCTGTTCTTTCTTGAGGGCCTCTATCAGCTCCAAAGATTGGGGTAGCACGCCCCGACCACGTTCTGAAAGGCGTGATGCCACCCTTCGCAGCTGTTGTTGGACTTGGCAGCATCAGTGAGGACGCGGTCGTGCACGTTCCACATGTCAATGGAGAACATCGGCGGATGACGAGGACCACGACGGCGAGGTCTGCCAATATACGTGTCCTCAAAATAGTCGAAGATTGGTTGCCCACGTGCATCATACACCGAGAGATGCAGGATCGAACACAGTTTCGAAGGCCTGTTCAACGTGCAAGGGAGGAAGGTATGCCAAGCCTGGCAGCATGCGCATCAGTTTTGCGAAGTTTTCGTCGTGTATGTAGTCATGTGAGACCACTGTCCTGGATGTGGCGCGCCACACGTTTTGAGCCAAATGAAAATGACAGCCGGTGACTTCTAAACCCTGATAAGCTTCCCTGAATGCCGAGATGGCAGCACTTTCAAAATCTGTCATCAATGTTGTGGGTGCAAGTCCTGGTCGGAGTGTCTCCAAAGCTTGGAGAAGACGGTTGTACGTGGCACGTGACTTGCTTGGGAGCAGGGCAAAAGCTACAGGAATTGTCTGTTCCAAGTAAAGAACATGAATTGTGTAGATTTGGCTGAAGATCCCAGGGGCAGTCTTAAAGGTGCCATCAGCAAACCAGTCTCCTTGTTGACACAGCAGCTGCAGACCACCGGGTGAGGCAAAAAGGAGGATCCTGTCAGCCCCGGGGCCTGAGTCGTATGCCAAAAACGGCGTTCCATCAGATAGAACCTGTGACACACAAATAAAATGTTTTCATTCTCTGCTTTTCTGCAACAACAACAACATCGACGACGACAACGACACCAACAACAGACAGGCAGACACACAGACAGAAAAAAGGCGGACAAACAGACAGGCAGACACACAGACAGGTAGGCAGGCAGACACACAGACAGGATTAATAGATCGATTTATCCAAAAACTATGCATTCTTTACCCATTTTTCTCTGTAGACAAGTTGACAGACAGACTGACAGACTGACGGACAGACGACAGACAGACAGACAGACAGACAGACAGACAGACAGACAGATAGGCAGACAGACAGACCGACACACACATCAAAGTTTCACCTTAAAATCTTGCGGGATGTCGCCAAGGTCTGCTAGGTTGGTTGGCAGTCGTGGGTGCTGTTGTTCTTTTTGCCGCTGCCGCTGGATGGTCCGAACCAAACACACCTTGGAAGGGAGACTCACAATCGTTGTTTCTGAAAGGCCTTCCTGCGTGTCAGCCAGTATTTGCTTCGTACTGTCTCTTGTATTGCGGGCCTGGTCTTTCATGCGACTAACTGCAATTGCGGCCGCCGCGATTTTGGGCTGGTTTGGGGCGTGGGACAGGTGCTCCCCCACCTCCTGCACCACTGCCCCATCTCTCAGGTGCAGTCTGGCCTTACATGTACCATTGTCACATCGCCAAAAAGACAATTCTGGATCTTTTGTACTGTTCTTATCGAAGCGGAAGGAGTAGCCATTGTAGCTAAACTTTTCTTTTCTCCGTATGCTTAGGTAGGACTCTGCAATCTCTGCCATGTTTCCACGGCAAAGAACGTCAGGAGTAATGAACAGAAAAAACCCCGATTTCAACTCAACTCCGTCTGAATATCAATCACACCACTCACAACACCTCTCTCTCTCTCTCTCTGTCTCTCTCTCTCTGAATATAACTCAAACCACTCATTCAGACCTGATCTGTAACTCACGAAGTGATATCTCTCTCTCTCTCCACGACATTCCCTCCTTTTCCCCCATCATGGCGCTGAGATGTACGGCGCACGACATTCCCTCCTTTTCCCCCATCATGGCGCTGAGATGTACGGCGCACGACATTCCCTCCTTTTCCCCCATCAGGCGCTGAGATGTACGGCGCTGAAGTCTCCCGGCGCTAAAGTGTACGGCGCTGACATCCCCCCGTGCTGAAATGTACGGCGCTAAAAAGTACGGTGCTGAAAAGACGCCGCGCTGAAATGGTGGCGCTGAAAGGTATGGCGCTGTAGTGCTGGCGCTAAAGTGACGTGTCACCGGTTGATTCGATCACGAGCACGTTGGAAAGCAGAAGGAGAAAAAGTCAATCTTATTTTTGCTCGCTTGAAAAACGAAAACTTCTTATACAAAAATATGACAAAGTTTGATATCAGATGATGGTTTAGAAATATCTGATGTCGAAAGTATCCAACATGAAGTAAAGAAATTTTGTGAAGAATTTTACCGGCCAAAGAAGTTGAGGACTGCGAAATTTCTGAAATGCTTAATTACCTCATGTTCTAACAGACAACGAAAAGGTACAATTAGAAGGATAAATATCTATGGATGATGCTGGCTATACACTTAAACAGATGAAAAACAATAAAAGCCCTGGATCAGACGGATATACTGTTGAGTTCTTCAAAATTTTTTGGCCGTCACTTGGAACATATGGTTTTAAACTAGGCGAGTTGTCCACCACGCAGAAGGAAGGAATTATAGTGTGTATTCCTAAAGGTGATAAATCTCGAGATGCCATCAAAAACTGGAGGCCAATTACTCTTTCAAATGTTGTTTATGAGAAAGGGTCAGCATGTGTTGCGAACAGACTGAAAGTGGTTCTTCCAAGTTAGATCAATGAAGACCAAACAGGATTGATGGCCAATAGATATATCGGAGATAATATTAGATTAATCTATGAGTTAATTAACCACTTGGAAATACACCAACTGCCTGGTTTGCTGTTATGTTTAGATTTCGAGAAAGCCTTCGATTCTGAGGATTCATGAATAAAGTACTTGTAGTATTCGGTTTAGGATACGTAAATGGATAGGTACTTTCTATAATGATGTTAAGTCAACTGTTCTTGGGAATGGCCAGGAATCTGGTTGGTTTCCTGTAGGTCGTGTGTGCAGGCAGGGTGACCCAGTTTCACCCTACATATTCATTTTGTGTGTGGAAATCCTTGCCTTTATGTCGAGAACTTGCGCTGAACTCAGAAGCAATCTGAAGCGATCAAAGCTAAGTGCATTTTCGTTATTTTGTCCGTCTTTATTTCACCTGAAGAAGACCTAAGAGGTCGAAACGCGTTGTGTGTTGTCTTGTGACTCGTTTGTCCACGTTTCTCTGGGCGGTTCGCTGACATTTATTTAAGATAAGTGTAGTGTGGCTCGGCAGTAAGAAAAATTCGACGATTCGCTACATGCAACATTTACGTATTCAGTGGAATATACCACAGTTAAAAATTCTGGGTATCTTATTTACCAATGATCTTGCTGATTGTTCAGAAATAAACATACAGGCTAGATTTCTTGAAATAAGAATGCTATATAAGGTATGGTTAAAGAGAGATTACTCCACTTGGCAGGGTGGCTGTTTTATAGTCTTTAATCTTGTCCAACTAACTCATCTCTGGATTCTACTTCCAAAACCTCCCGATGTCGATGATGTAATTAATGCTATTCAAAACTCAGTATTTCGATTTGTTTGGAATAGAAAACGGGATCGTATAAACAGAAAAAACTGCGGTTAAAAACATAATGAATGGAGGACTTGGTGTGCCAAAAATAAATGAATATATAGTTGCACTAAAAACTTGCATGGATTAGAAAAATAAGAATATCGTCTCACAAGTGGAAAACTATTACTTTGGCAAGTTGTCAAAAATATATCATCTGGAAAAAATTGGTTGGAGTCTTCCTCTAGGCCAATTATCCAGAAATAAATTTTGGGCTGATGTATTTACGGCACATAAAGAATTTGGTCAAAGGATTATATCTTGCATTTCCAAAGAAATTGCTTCCAATTTGTAATGAAAAGATTAAGATAAACAAAGAACCTTTTTTTATCAGAGTCTATTCGACAAAAGTATATACGAAATTGGACACATTATGAAAGAAGATGGCACGCTTTTGGCATACAGACAGTACAGGTACAAATATGGATTTTGCATTGACTTTATTTCGTACACTGGATTATTAAGGGAGGTAAACGCATATATTCGGAAAATGCAGTAACAAATCATTTCAGATAAGATGAAACCTTTGACATCATACTACTTCTAGGAAAATATTTTATCTATAAATGCAAATGCGAGAAAAAAAAAACTTCCAAATTTGATAAGCTTTCTACATTACTCAAAGACAAGATATAACTTTGAACAGCAAGTTGCGAAAAGCGTCAAGTCAAAAACTGCATGAAAAATGGCAAGTATACCAATCTTTAATATAAGTGTAACTTTTGAACTTGATGTATATGCTTAGGGGCGAGTCTGTCTCTGTGTCACTTAACATGCATACACGTTTGGATCCCCTGGTGGCTTTGTCGGTGCCCTATCACCCCCCCCCCCCCCTCTCTCTCTCTCTCTCTCTCTCTCTCTCTCTCTCTCTCTCTCTCTCTCTCTCTCTCTGTTTCTGTTGTTTCTGTTTCGTTTGTTTTTGGCTTTTTTTCCCTTTTTTTGTTCTGTATTTAATCATTTTTTTAAATCTCCCCGTACAAATGTGTTAACACATGGTACGGAAACTGTTTATGGCACTAGGCCAAAATGTAAATGTTTGGCTGTTGAAGCATAAATGGTGTGAATCGTACGCTGATATGAAGTGAAATGCTATAAAATCTTTGTGAAATGTTAAGTTTTTGCAAGGAGAAAAAAAAAATTTTTAAATGAGTATGAAGCGAACTTTACAACAAGTAAAAGAAATCTACAGTTTAAAAAAATAATAAAAAAAAGATTTCATACAACGAACACAAACAAAACTACACAGATTTTATATAGCAGACAGTATATAACAGTACAAAGATTTTACACAGCAGACAGTAAATGACATCAGAGAATGCTATAGAACGGACATGAAATAACACTACAAAGATTTTACACAGCAGACAGTAGTTAACACTGCAAACAAAAAACAGTAAATAACACAGAAAAGACTAAATAACACTCCAAATATTTTACATATCAGACAGTAAATCAAACAACAAATGTTTTACACAACAGACAATATAAATAACACTACAAAGATTTTACACGCAGACAGTAGATAACACTACAAAGATATTGTACAGCGGACAGTAAATAACACTAGAAATAATTTTTACATTGAAGACAGTAAATAACACTGCAAATATTTTACACAGCAGACGGTAACTAACACAACAAAGATTTTACACAGTAGCCAGCAAATAATACTACAAAGGTTTTACACAACAGGCATTAATCCGAGTGAGATTCTTACACATCAGATTTTCTCTATATAACTTAAGCCAACTTCGAACAAAAGAAATACTTCATTTTGGTCTTTCGGCGCCGAAAATACTCCTCTTCGTCAGCTGACGTCAGACCGTCTGATGTCACGTACTCCACTTTCTCCAGCATCTGGTAGCGTATCTTCTGGACTGAAAGGGAACGAGTCAAACACTCAATGCTCACACACAATATATCATTGACAGTATCTTCTGGACTGAAAGGGAACGAGTCAAACACTCAATGCTCACACACAATATATCATTGAGAGTATCTTCTGGACTGAAAGGGAACGAGTCAAACACTCAATGCTCACACACAATATATCATTGACAGTATCTTCTGGACTGAAAGGGAACGAGTCAAACACTCAATGCTCACACACACATATATCATTGACAGTGTCTTCTGGACTGAAAGGGAACGAGTCAAACACTCAATGCTCACACACAATATATCATTGACAGTATCTTCTGGACTCACACTCCATACTCTCACAATAATTGACTGACAAAAATAGACGAGTCAAACATTCAATACACACAATATTCATCGACAGTCTCTGCTTGACTGAAACGGAATGAGTCAAACACTCAATACTCACACACAATAATTCACTGACAGTACCTTCAGGACTAAAACGGAACGAGTCAAACACTCCACACACACACACACACACACACACACACACACACACACACACACACACACACTGATATAGTGACAGTATCTGTTGGACTGAAATGAAACGAGTCGAATACTCAATACACACAATAATTTATCGACGATATCCTCTGGACAGAAATGGAATGAGTACTCACATGCAATATTTCACTGACAAAATCTTCTGGACTGAAATGGAACGAGTCAAACACTCAATACTGACACACAATAATTCAGTGTGACAGTGTCTTCAGGATGAAACGAAATGAGTCAAACACTCAAACTCACACACCATAATTTACTGACAGAATCTTCTGGACCAAAATGGGGCAATTTGAACGCTCAATACTCACACACAATAATTTATTGACAATGATGGGGAAGATAGTTTTATTTTTATGGATAAAGGATTAAAAAAAATCAGAGAACAAGTCGGTAGGGACAAGAAACTTCTGGAACAAAAGTCGTGCTGAGTGTCATTCGGATTATGGCATACTGGTATCATATCAGATTCATGTGTTCTCGCCAGAACTGTCAATCAAGCAAGTAAGGTTATAGGGAAAAAACAATCTGCTCTCAGAGAAATCTATACTGTTTCTGTAATCAGGAAATCTGTGAATATTGCCTCTGATCCCTCACACCCCCTCCACTGCCACTTTGAAAAAACTTCCATCGGGAAGACGTTACAGAATGCCCAGAGCACAGCAGAATGTCTTCAAAAAGTCTTTTACACCAAGCGCCATTAGCATTTTAAACTCTAAAGCCTGTGATTGACTGCCATGACCCTTGTCTCTCAGACATGAACAAGTCAGTCTGCAATAGTCACAATTTGTACTGTGACCATGACTCTGTGTGTGTGTGGGTGTGTGTGTGTGTTGGGGGAGGGGGGTGGGAGGGGTGGGGGGGGGGGGGGGGGGGGGTACGCATGTGTTTGTGTTTCAGTGTTTGGGCGTTGGTGTGCAGGTGAGTTTGTGTTTTTATGTATTTAGTTGCAAAGTGAGACGACTGCAGGCAGAAATCTAAACAAATCTTAAATAAATGTCAGCGAACCGCCCAGAGAAACGTGGACAAACGAGTCACAAGACAAAACACAACGCGTTTCGACCTCTTAGGTCGATCCACGTTTCTCTGGGCGGTTCGCTGACATTTATTTAAGATTTGTTTAGATTTCCGCCTGCAGTCGTCTCACTTTGCAAACTAGATCTATTTTGATTCATACTGACTGCTACCCTTCGTTGTTTTGTATTTCTGTTTACGTCATCAGTGTGTGCAATTGTTATCTTGTATACGTCTTTCGATCATTGTATACTGTTACTCATTGATCCGTATTTCGTTTAACATACGTTTTTAGTCGTGTACTTCCGATCGCAATCAGGCACTCCTGACCTCTTAACTCTACTTCTTCTCTCAACCAACTCTACAGTAACAACCTAAATCAGAACATAATGCCGGCCCCCCAATTCCTCTCCCGTACACATGCCAGTTTTCACCACCAGTCCATTCATTTTTTGCCACCTAACATCCAGCCATCTGCACTAGGGTATGCTAAAACACAGTTTCAGAAAACGAAATCTGCATCCCATCTCAACTTTCTAAAACAATGCATTCGACTGCGAATCACCCCTCGCGGCTTCTCACTTTCCATCCGATCTTCATAATACCGCTCTTACCACTACCACTACAAAGATTCTATTCCAAGCCAGCCGTAGACTCATGTTGGCACATATCAAAACTCTCAATTCATCCCTGGAATCTCTCTCCCGTCTTCTTCAACATTTCAAACAACAAACCACAATCATCATGCCAATAGCCACTGCTTCAAGACTCAGACAGCTCATCCATACACACAACCAACTCATTCACAATCACTGCTACCAGATTAAGCAAGACAAGTTATCGAAACTACAAAAAGAAATACAAGGCAAACCCAGACCAGTTGAACCCCCCTACACACAACACTGATCCCTCTATCACCCATGAGCAACACCACCACCTTGTTTGCTGCATTCCTGATAATCTGACTCTCACCTGGCAAAGTTTGAAATTTATTCCCATTCAGCCTAGCACCAATAAATATCAAAACCACGTTGATGTTGAAAGATTCTTTAGAAAAGTAAGATGGATGGCTGCACTTGACGGTGTGCCTAAAGCCCCTCTACCAGAGAGCTCAGACATTTTTACCCACCTTTTTCGAACTCCAGTACTTCGCCAGCCACCTCTTGACAAATCCACTGAAGTTGAACTCTACATAAAAAAAGTGTAGAAAAGAAATCTCTCAAGTGAAATCCAAACCTGTCCGCCATTCCAACCTCTCACGGGATGAACAAAAAGCCCTTGAATCACTGAGACAACGACAAGACATTGTCATCAAACCACAATCAAAGGTGGTGCAGTGGTGGTCTGGGACAAACAGTTGTACATAAAAGAAGCACACAGACAACTGTCAGACACAAATTTCTATACACCACTCACAGTATCAACCCTCCCCCAACACCAGAAACTCATCTCAACCACAGTTAAACAAGAAATCAAACATAACTTATCAAAGAACTGCCAAACTCCTCATAATGACAGACACCAAACAACCCAACTTCTACCTGCTCCCTAAAATACACAAAACCAATACACCCGGCAGACCATTGTATCTGCATGTAGCTGCCCTACAAAACACATTTCACAATACTTGGACTCACTCCTCCAACCCATAGTACAAGGCCTCCCCACATACCTCAAAGACACTACACACACACTCAACATGATTAATTCATACAACACAGATCCCACTTTCCAAACCAGCCTCCTCTTTACACTTGATGTCGTCTCTCTCTACACTTCCATCCCTCATGCTGATGGACTGAAGGCCCTCGCATTCTTTCTTAACAAACGGCCCCCTAACCATCAACACCCTCCCACAGCTACACTGGTCAGACTTGCAGAATTAGTCCTCACCCTCAATACTTTTGAAGTTAACAACCATACATTCTCATAAATCAGTGGTGTTGCTATGGGAACCAAAATGGGACCATCCTATGCCTGCTCTTCATGGGACACCTAGAACACCACCTACTAACCTCTTACATAGGCCCAACACCACAGCTCTACAAAAGATACATAGATGATGGATTGGAGCGACATCCATGCCAGAACATGACCTCTGTAATTTCCTTACTTTGCTCAGACCTTCCATCCATCCATCCAGCTGACCTACACCATTTTCACAGTCGGTTAACTTCCTGGACATCACTATCTCCCTCCAAGATGGACTGCTTCAAACCTCAGTCTTCTACAAACCTACTGATGCACACTCATACCTGGACTACACATCTTCCCACCACCAGTCCACTAAAAACAGCATTCCACATTCTGAATTCCTTCGCCTACGCAGACTCTGCTCTAGCGAAGAAGATTTCACTATACAAGTAGCCAAAATGTCTGATTTTTTCACCAACCGTGGATACCCTAGTACTGTCATCAATGATGCTCTCAGCCGCACTGCAGCTAAATCCAGAACATCTACTCTGGTAACTAAACCTCCCAAAGAGACAGACAGACCCACTGCCTGCCTTCTCTTCCATCCTCACAATCTGCCCATCTGCAGGATCCTGAAGTCTAACTGGCACATAGTAGAAAATCATAAACATGCCTTTGAGACCAAACCAATGATCACTTTCAAACGTGACAAAAACCTCAACGACCTACTGGTGCACTCTAAGCTGAACAAAATATCCACACCTAAGCCACCAGGTACTTTCCCCTGCTCAAAAACCCAACTGCAAAATCTGCTCTCTCACCAAACCAGACACCATCTTACATGGTCCCACAGGCTCTTTCACTATTAAACGCACTTTCTCCTGCCAGAGCCCCAACATTTTGTATGCCATCCACTGTCAGCTGTGCGGTAAGATCTATGTAGGTGAGACATCTCGCACACTTGAGACGCGCATCTCTGAACACCTGGCCGACATCCGCCACCATCGGCCCAAGCCAGTTGCTCTACACTTCAACCATGCCAAACACAACATCAATCATGTCAAAGTCTTGGCACTTTGGCAATCAAAGAGTGACAACTTGGAACGCCTTATGCAGGAATCTCATCTCATTGCCAACTGGGCACCGTCCATCCTCATGGCATCAACGTCCAAAAGTAGTATGTACCATTCCACCTCTGCAGCTCCAGTCTGAAATATCCTCCACCTACACACACCCATACAACCCTACCTCCCACTGTTTACCTCAGACATAGGTTGCAGCTATCATCCTTTCCCTTTCCTACTCTCTCTGAGTCACTCCATTTGTTACGTCAATCGACTTACTCCCCCCCCCCCCCCCTCCCCCTTCCCCTGCCCTAGTAATGATGTCTGTAGGAGTGTTGGTAGGTATGGCGGTTGCTGGGGGTGGAGGTGGGGGTAACCAATGAATAAGGCTGACATTTCTAATGGAACCCACACACACACACACACACACACGATACAAACAGAATGCTAGCTCCTTTATCGTTGCTCGTTTATCGTTCCTTTCCTTTCCTGCGCCTTTGTTTTTCCGCTAGTGTTACTGCACTTACCATTGCTACTATCATTATTATCATCATTCTAGCACTGTTTGCTGTTGTTCATTGAGCATTTCAGCTCCTTTCCACCTAATATCATCCTACCTATATTTTTTAAAACCATTATTACTGTATCATTATCATCATTTCATTACCTTTACTGTGCTCACTCACTCTGATAATGTTCTAATGTGTGGTGTACTGGCTCACTCACTCTGATAATGTCTGCTTATACAAAACAAACAAACAAACACAAGAGAACAGCAACAACAACAACAAAAACAAAAACAAAACACAAAAAAGGACAGACAGAGAAAAAAAGAAGGAAAGAAAGGAAGGAAGAAGAGGAGAAGGCGAGAAGGCAAAAACAGAACAGAATTCGTTGCTGTGTAAAAACAAACGAAATATCAAAATAAATGTACAGCTGTAAACAAATGTG
This sequence comes from Conus betulinus, assembly GCA_016801955.1. NCBI lineage: Eukaryota > Metazoa > Mollusca > Gastropoda > Neogastropoda > Conidae > Conus > Conus betulinus. The sequence continues at coordinate 6,794 of JADBJO010019101.1, read as the reverse complement.
AAACACGATAATCTTCCGGCCTAATTGTGACCAGGTTGAACAGACTCAATGAAACAAAGATTTCCTTTCGCCTCCTCTGATCTCTCCCGTGCGTCCAAACGTTCCCCTAAAGCCCTCCTTGGAACGAAAAACGAAAACATCCAAGAATGACCGAAGAACGAGCGAACATGGAACGAAAGGATTAATAAATTTTGTACACTACAATTATAAGTAGTCTCGCCCTTGCCAGTTCCTCAGAAAGCCATCCTCACGATGAAAAAGAAATGATGAAAAATGGGGAGATGGAGGGGGGGGGGGGGGGGGGGGGGATGGAGCTGCAAGGAGGACGTGAGGAAGGACCATCAGGAGACAACAAGTATCCGTGAGTGCGCGTGTGTGTGTGTGTGTGTGTGTGTGTGTGTGTGTGTGTGTGTGTGTGTGTGTGTGTGTGTCTGTCTGTGTCTGTCTGTGTGTGTGATTGTATGTACGTATGCAAGCCTACGAAATCATTCATCAATAGTCAAAAGTACCTTTACTGTTATCTTCATCAACATCATTACATCATTTCATTTAATTTACAACACTGATTTCATTGTTATTACCGTCATTGTCATTTTACCTTTATACTTCTACGCATTATGTCCTATTATCACTAATACCATTGCCAGCGTTAATTGTAGAATGAGATTGTGTATAGGTGTGAATATGTTGCCCCTTCCCCCCCTCCCCCAGTCAGTATGTAAATCCATCCCCTTCTTCCCTCCACCCTCATAGCATCAACACCTTAAAGTTACATGTACCAACCCACCACTTCAATCTCAGCCCACCATATCTTCGGCATTTGCTTTAGGACACATCAGCTGACATCTCCTACAGTTCTTGTGTTTATCTCCTCTTAACTTTAAAACAGTTTCTTATCGCTGATTTCATTCTTTCCAACTGCCCACTTCAATTCCCATCATACATGAAATGAGAATACCTTGACACTGCAGTCACATGGCCGCTGCTGTGTGGCAGTTTTGTTTCAATCTGATGAAATTTTAGTTCACAAAGGGCCTCCACAGCCAGTCGCCAAAACTGATGTTCGCCACAATGTGGTGGCATTTCCTAACAGAAGGCACCTGTTCAAAATCTGAGAACAAAATATCGACGTGTAGATGTGGTCTGGAATCACAGAACTATTCTCAAAGACAATTCCCTCCTATCAAAGAGAAAGCATGTAAGCAACACATGTCTCTGACCTAGGTCTACATCCCAGCAGAATGACTTCCTCCTGAACTGATCATGGCCAACCTACCAATACTCTAATGATGATAAAATATCTAGGCTGTTATCACTCCCAACACTCTGTGAAGCAAATCGGTGTGTTTATGCTGCAAAACATGCCTGAATTCCTGTCCGACTTAAACAGCACATCCTGTTCTCCAGTATAATCACCACCCTATATAACCTATTTACGACCTTACCTGGACCGTTTTTACAGCAACTGTACAACAATCATTACCATCATCATGCTTACTCCTGCGTAACGTTGACTGGTATGTCTCTCGTGTACGCTCAGCCAACTGAACTGATTTTTGACTACACTTGGGGACAAGGTACACACTACCCATGATGTGTAGCATTCCACCTTTCCAGTGACGTAAAGGTCTTCATTTTTCCTTACAAATAGAGCACATGGGAAGTACCGTAAAGTTCAGTCTATTGAGCGCACCTGTATATAAGCCACACCCACTAAATTGCAAAGAATCTGAACTTTTTTCACAAATAAGCCGCACTGGTTTATGAGCCGCAGATATACACAACAAAAATAAAGTTCATGATCTTAGGATTATCACATTTATTCAGTGTCAATCATTGTCCTGTCCACTGAAGTGGGCTGCCTACTGGGTAGTGCCGACTGAAGAGCTGCCAGCTGGCGCTTCATTCAGTCGTTTCCCGTGTCATCCAGTCAGTATCGTTCAATATCGATCACTCATTTTCCTACTTCCTTCATTCTTTCCATTTCTCACTCAGGGTGCATGCTATGTGTAACGTGTCATCCATACCAACGGCCAAACTGGCCTACTCTTCCGAATGTTGGTGATGGGATTTTACGTGTGTGCAAGATGTTATGCGTGCGTTCACACACGGAACCTCGGTTTATAGTCTCATTCGAAGGACTGTATGGGGAAATGGAGTCAGAACCAATGTTAACTCCGAGGGAAAAATCCCCCTGTACCGAAACGCCCGGCGGAGGTTCGAACCCGCAACCCAGGATCACCAAGATTGCGAGTCAGGCGCTCTACCAACTGAGCTATTCCGCCTCTTGAGGCAAGGTGAAGGTCGCTGCTTGCTGGCTCCATCGCTTGCACTGTCGTCTGCTGCAGCACACAGTACAGCCTTGTGAAAACCATTGATAATGGTCTGAATGCTTCTACATGTGCGCTTTGATTTAAAAATGTGAGCAGTTTAACATTGTAACAACGTGAAAACAGTTTGCACTTTAACATGGAGCTCATCAAAAAATTCATGAACACGTAAACACAATAAGGTGAGTGACAGAGAAGCTAAGAACAGATGAGGGTGTGATGCTCCTGGAATCGAAAAAAATCCGCAAATAAGCCGCATTGTTGTTTAAGCCGCAGGGTTTAAAGCTGGGGGAAAAAAAATTGCGGCTTATAGTCCGAACTTTACGGTAGTCCTTTCAGTCCATGCCTCCTGTTCATTTAACTGGTGGAAAATTATTTCCAGGATCTGTTTCAATACTGGTGGGGGTCCACGGCTCTCTGGGGGTGCCACTCTAGTTTGTCGTTTAAAACTGTACTCATTTTTTTTTCTTTTTTTTTTAAACTTACACACAAACAACCTCCGACCTGTCAAACTGATCCAATAAATCACATACTGCAGATTCTCCAAGCATCATCTTTACCCTCTCCTATATACACTCACGTACATCATTCACACAGCCTAGCACACCAATCAAACTGCATGTACATAATGCAAAGGAATGAGTCCACAGTCAGCCTTGCCAAGGATACTGGCCAGAGTGTTGATACGATGTGTGATAGAATGGAGCAGCCTGTTCTGACTGGCCAAGTTCTCCTTGGTGGCGATGGCTATGCTGGAATCAGTAAGAACACATGCTTCAGACAAAAATCATGGCAAATCCGTAAACAATACTAAATTTGACACACACCACACCAAGGCAACTCTGTAAAGAAAGAAAAAAACAAAAAAAGATGACTAAAGTTCACACACAAGTCATGCTAAATCAGTAAAAACGATAGCACATTTCACACAAAAAGTATGACAAATCAGTAAAAAAAAAAAATCATACTTCGCATGAAACCCATTTCCCAATCAGAAAAAAATGCCTCACTTCACACAGAAATCATGGCAAATCTGTTACACACACGCCACACACACACACACATCACACACACACACACACACACACATGAATTCAGGCAGGCAGGCAGGCAGGCAGGTAGGCAAGTAGGCCGGCAGGCTAGCGCATACACACACCACACACACACACACACACACACACACACACACACACACACACACACACACACATATACACACACACAACAATCAGTACAAATACCACACCACTAAAAAAAAAAAACAACAAACATCAAAGGAAACATACTACAGTAAAAAAAAAAATTACTAGAGTGGAAAATGTGGACATCACACAAAAAATGTGACAGATCAGCAGAACTAGCCCACTACACCGGCAAACAAACAGCAAGACCATGCTCAGTTCAGCGACAACACTACACTTCACACATAGGCCATCACACACACTCGTCAACACATGGACAACTGAAAGCAGCAGGGAGTTTGAAACCCTCTATGAAAGTTTCTCCCGTTCAGTCTAAACCTGACTTTGTGACTTGCTGTTTGTTCCTTTTTCTTCCTTTTCACATGCAGTCCATCAATCCACTTCTCGTTTTCCCCTTTCGCTAACCCTTCTCGTCTTCTTCACTCACTGTCCATCCCCCTTTCTTCAATGCCCCCACCCTTGTTCTCCCCACCCTCCTTTCTTCTACCTGTCCATGTCCCCACTCCCTAGCCTCTCTTCTTCGTCCTCTGCAGCTCACTCTCCTTCTCCCGGGTTGCCGCCCTCTCTACCTCTCTCTCTCACTCACATGGCCAGTTTCTTAACTGAGAAACAAATTAAACCAGGATATTGCTTGCTTGCTGAAGCTGATTTTAGAATGGCTGTTGCTGTCATTTTCGTGAAATGTCCTTTGTGACTGATCACTTGGTTTTTCTTAAGTTTCATCATCATCATGTTGCCACATTATGAGTCACCTGCTATGAAAATCCTTGCTATGTGTTGTAAAAAACGAAAATAAAAGAGAATCAGGCTGAGAAACAACACAAACACACAAGAAACACAGAGACAGAAAGAGTGGAAAAATAAAGAACATGACACATGTGAACAGTTTCCGTAGAATGATTTTTTTTTTTTTTTAATTCTTTTTCATAGCCTTGCCGTCCATTTGTTTGTGAATAAAAGTCTTCATCAAGTTTGTGGATTTGAAAATAAACCCAAAACAGAAAGAGCAGAAACAAAGCAACAAAGGAGAACACACAAACAGAATGAAAAGGCAAACAACTATGCAGAGGAACTGTGAACATGAGAGGACAGCTAAAATAACAAAGGAATATGAAGGGACATATGTGTAGTGTTGTGTGTGGTGTGTGTGTGTGTGTGTGTGTGTGTGTGTGTTTGATGAGCCAGCATGTTGTTTTTGGTGTGTACATGATCAATCAGCAAAATCTGCCATTATACCTCTTTACCATTGCCAATCACTCCGATCACAAACATTCCTACCTAATCTGTTCATCCACCATGCGTTCTGAACTGTAACACACAAGCATGATTTACCATTATCAACATCACAATGCTGAACAGCAAGCAATTCAGAAACAGAATAAGCCATATCACTTAACACAACAGATGGTCACAGAAACGTGAAATTACACCTGTCTACCACGTATGCTTTTACCCATTCACGTTATATTAGTAGTAGAGCAATATCTTCTAATCAAAAGTAATGAGCACATGATATCAAGAAGTTCATATGAATATGACGACAGACGACAGACTTACTACCTTTTTATGTTGGATCGTTTTCCTTCAGGTAGAGCTCTGTGCGTCGGTTCAAACCTGTGGAGTTCTTGTAGGTACTGAAACACATGCAAACATGAAACACCCCTCTTCACATTCTTCTTATTTCCTCTTCTTGCTGGAAATATTTACTACACAAATCTGTCTTCCAGCTGTCTTGATCTGCATGCTTCCCATTCTTTACTTCATAAAAGTTCATTTCTCCTTCTTGGTTTGAGCCAGTCCTTTGGGAATTATCACTGGGAATGCTCAATTCTGTGGTCAGATCTGGGTTCTTTCAACGCATATGTAACTCACTCTCAGCACCGGCACTAGATCCATAAAAATGTGATAAAGACATCAGCAAAAAAGGATTCCAAGAGTTTGTTTCATGGGTTGGTGACTGGAGAAGATCAAGGGGAAGGACATGACAACACACGAGAAATAGAGAAAAGCAACTGAGAGTTCATGAAAAAAATATAAAGAGGGAAATTTCATGGCAGTAATGCACTTCTTACTGATCTCAGGGAATTAGACAGTGGTAATATGCACATCTTACTGATCTCAGGGAATGAGACTGGTAAGATTATGCACATCTTATGATCTCAGGGAATTAGACAGTGGTAATGCACATCTTACTGATCTCAGGGAGTAGACAGTGGTAATTATGCACATCTTACTGATCTCAGGGAAGTAGACAGTGGTAATGCACATCTACTGATCTCAGGAATTAGACAGTGGTAATGCACACCGCATCTTACTGATCTCAGGGAATTAGACAGTGGTAATGCACATCTTACTGATTCAGCAAAACTCTTACCTGATTTCCCTGCGCACTGACCCCAAGAGGTCTTCCCGTTCTCTGATGGCGGTGATGTTGGCGTGTGTCTTCTGGTACTCCCTGGGTGTAGTCCTGCAGGATGGCACGGTGCCGCTGCAGGGTGTGAAGCAAGGCTGCTGTGGCGATGTGTGTGCAATGGTCTGTGTGTATTCCACCATACGGTCGTTCACTTGGGTCAGCTGAAAAATTCAAGGCTTAACATTATCAGAGACTATACTGTGAGAAAAGCAAGCGAACAAAAGAATGAGGAGAATTCATGTGACTACACACACACACTGTGATAAAGAATGAAAAACCTTTAAGAAAACAGAACAAATGCAATTCTGAACGCAAAATTTCAAACAAAAATTGACACATTTATAGCAGGAAGAGAGACAGTTAAGGGCTCCCCAACCATTGTTTTTAAGAAGTTCCCTACCTCCAGTTCTTAAAGGATTAAAGTTTACTACACACTCTTCTGAGAGAAGACTGGCCCTCAAGAACTTAACAATCAAGCCCATCCAGCCCATTTACTGAATAAGAACCGAGTTGCAACTGCCACAAGATGCACAACACTGAAAACAGAGTTCCAAGTCGTGTTTCAGTGTGCATTTGCCCTTAGAGGGCTAATTAACTTTTTAATGGTGCAGAATTTTCAGGGCACTTCCTGCAAAGAGACCAGATTACAACTGAGTACAAGATTAGAGATCAATATACCGAGATGAAGATATTATCAATACCCTGTTGAACAGAAGAAATTTCACTTCACCGTCTGACTTCTCTTTGACGTTTTTTTGAGTTGATATACTTCCATTTTGAGCTTTAATGCGCTCTGGGACCCTGGATCTAGATTTCCAGCACACCAGCAAGTAGTTGGGGGGCAAATCA
>JADBJO010019100.1:0-33939 GCA_016801955.1 Conus betulinus | reverse complement strand
TTCCAAGACAACATAAAGACACCTGTAGTTACCCCAAAACCACGCACACAGTGATCAATCACACGCACACTAGCTGTCCCCGTTACACTGTCCGGCACTTTTAGTGATGCCAGTCCCCCCTTCTGAAGGAACCACGGGAAAAATCAACAGACATAATGGATAGCACGCCTGTGTTTGAAGCCCTACGACTGACCATGTCCATACAGTCTAAACACGTGAGTTCCCTAGAAGTGTTTTTCCACAGTCTCTGTTGCCAAACTGTGTGAAACACAAGGATTCCTGTTTTGTTTTGGTTTTTCACCCCAGTCAAAGAGAAGTTTTTTCACAGTTCTGTTTTCAGGAAGAAGTAAAAATAACCTCTAAAACTTGATCTTGGGTCTCAGATATATCATTCATAATTGTCAATAAATGAATGTCAGGTGCTTTCCACCAACATTTTTTTTTTCTTTCGTGATCTCTACTTCTGGTGGGGTAAAAAGTGCACTAACCACTCCATTTTTAGCTTTGAAGCTCTCATAAAACACCCAAATGCGTGCATGATGTGCTTCCACACTTTTTTTTTTTCATGGACTAATTTTCCAGATGCAACACTTAAAAACTACAATTAAATTTTTTGTGCTTAGGGTTTTCCCCCTTTAAAAAACGTGAAATTGTAAGTGTACTTACTTTATGAAAGCTTCTGTATCAGTGAGTTTTTGTACTGTCCCCTCTACTGAAAATGTTAGAGATCTTGGTGATAAAACATGGAAATTCTGATGAGGTCCCCAGCAATGTTGTCACAAAACTAAGCTGATCAAAGCCAGAGTTCACAAGATTTTGTATCCACATTTTTTTCATCCCACTGTCCTTCTTATTTTTTAAAAAAATTATCAACAACAAAACATTCTTCTGGCAATTTCTTTAAATAAAAATCTTTAACCCATCTCATTAACTCTAACAACAAATAAAACAGATGCTGTATAATGCAGAGGCATGAATTTCAATACTTCCTATGTGAAACCATGTCTTCCTATACATAAACAATTACTTCACTGTCTATGACCGAACCTCCCATCCGCACCCCCACCCCTGCCTTCCCCCCTACCCTCTACCCCATCTCCCCCCTCCCCCCACAAATTCACATACCCATTTCCTCTTGTCTATACTCAGTATTATTCCAAGTTATAAACCCACTGCATATCACCACTTATGATGCATACAAGCATACCAACACTGAATCAGTATTTTCTTAAACAGTTTCTGACTTTAACAGTTAACACACCCTTGCTGATTATGGTCTAGCATGAGAAAAAAAGATAATACTATTGAAATACTGTAATCAAGTGTTTAATAAAAGAACTGTTTGGATACTTACTATAATTATCAATCATCATAACGCTGAAGAGACGGAGTGGATTAAAAGTAAATGGTGGTAACGTACAGATTTGGTTGCATGTGAAGGTTAACATTTGTAGACTATCAATAATTGAAATGAGTCTTAACAGTCAAATTCATCTAGGAGGAGTGTCCATACTGCGATGGACAACTAGACAAGAATCACAGCCACAGCTTTACGTGTAAGTGCCACCACAATTGCATGGCTCTCATTGCCACACTCTTTTGGAATTGGCCTGTTTACTGTGTAAATTACACAACATTTGGCAGAATACTCTGTACAACTAACACTTACTGAAGACAACTGACACATTTTTTTTTTCAGACTGCACGCTAATTGAGTGCATGGAGTGTCACTGACCAACAAAATCAGGTCAGCAGCAGTGTAGTATCACACGTATATATGTATATACACACAAACACACACACACACTCTGACAGGAGAGATGGACGGGCATTTGGGACACAAAGTATCTGGTGTGGATCCTATATGGCTAGTCCACGGTCAGTCTAGCACAACTGTTTGTATCACATTGTTGATTCCAATCTGCGGCAGCTTGGTGCGTGTATTGAGCTGTGACTGCACGTCTTCCTGCAACACCATCCATCTGCCGTGCCTTTCCCACCAGAGCTTGAAATAGTGCCATTGGTCAGCTTGGGCATCCCTGTACTACGATTGCCGGAGGAGTTCCGCTGCTGTGTGCCAGAGTCACCCCCGGCCTTCGATCTGTGGGGGGTGGCTTAGGCAGCCTCCGCTTCAGCCAGGGATGGCGAAGTGCCTGGGTAGGACTCATACGGATAGAAGGGTCCCCACTCCAGACAACGTTTCATGAAGTCGAGGAACATGGGATCATCACAGCCTTTGAGCGCCACCCGTCATCTCCTTGCTGCTGGGAGGGCCACGAGGTTTCCCACGTCGAGACCGTCCCCCACTGAGAGAGGTGGATCCATCAGCCTGTGTGGTGACCGTACAGTATCTTGGGTACCCTTTGGAGCTGATGAAGTTACGTGCTCGTTTGGAGTTGTCCAGCAACTTCTGTGGAGGCATTCCCCAGCAGTTCAATGATGCAGGCGAGCTGATCTCCCTCATCCTCTCCTGGGAATAAGGGATAGCCAGTCAGGAGCTCTGCCCAAATGCAGCCCAAGCTCCACATGTCAATTGGCATGCCATACTTGGCCCCCAGGATCACTTCTGGAGCTCGGTAGAAGCGAGACTGGATGTATGTGTATATGCGTTGATGCTCGTAACAGCTTGAGCCAAAAATCAATCACTTTGATGCCACTACGTCCTTGTTGCTTCAAAAGAATGTTTTCAGGTTTGAGATCACAGTGAATGATTCGATTTTTATACAAGGCATCCAGGCACTGCAGGATGGAATGGGCAAACTTTCTCACCAGTTGTAGACTGAAACCCTGGAATTTGTTCTTCTTGATCAGTTCATACAAGTTCATGCTTAGCAGTTCGAATGTAATACAGATGTGGTTTCGGAATGTAAAATGCTCAAGCATGTGCACAATGTTCATAGTATTGTCTTTGTCCTGCTTCTTCAAGTGTTCCAGAATTCTGATCTCTTCCTGCGCCTGACGGTGGAACCGTTTCTCATTCCTCACCATTTTCAGAGCCACATGGACATTTTCTCTGTGGTCATAGGCTTTGACCACCTGGCCAAACTGCCTTTCCCAATCACCTTGAGGACTTCATAGCGATAGGCGATATGATCGTGAGGCACGTGGATGTAGGAGCCGTTTTCATCGTCATAACCGTTGTTGGCCGCACCTCCGATCACACCTTGTCGTTTTTCTTGGCGTTTTTTGACCCACGAAAAAATCATGGGGAAAATGAACACTTCATGGTGTTCAAACGATGACAGTTTATGCATGTACTGTTTCATGGCAGTTTCAGGACCCATGGAATTGCCTTTTCGTGTGCCTGAAGACTTACTGCCAGCACTGCCCGCACTGGAGCTTGGTCTAACCGCTGGCAGTTGTGATTGATCGTCGGGCCGGACGCCATTTTGAACAGGTTCGCGTTGATGGTTTATGTTTATTGTCTTCAAACAACTGCTGCACTTTGATGCCGTGTTGATTCATGTGGGTGCTGCTTCCTCCCACTGTCTGGCTTGTCAACGGTGGGAGGTGTGACGACGCATCGTACGTGTGGGTCATAATGTCGCCCGTTGAAAACATAGAATGCGTTCTCTGCACCGGTACTGGCATAGGTTTTACTCGTGTGCTCATACTCCCATTATAATACAACACAAACTACTGACCTTTCACTAGCGCCACACGATTGTTCCACTACATGTCTCTCAACGAATCCATCATCAGCTCACAACAATGGGGAGTAATTGACGTGTTAAAAGCTGTTCTATCACCACAGTCTTCCCAGCGCTGCACTGGCTATTTCCACAGAAATGGCACCTCTCGTTGCCATGCACGACCCTGGCGGCCAAACGTCAGGCGTGTGACGTCATGGAAACTAGGGTCACGTGAGTCAACAAAGCCGAAGCCATGTAGGTCGGGCTTTTCCGTGGAGTATCGCATAGGCGCTTGAGAAATTCTCCTCTCTCTCTCTCTCTCTCTCTCCCTCTCTCTCTCTCTCTCTCTCTCTCCTCTCTCTCCTCTCTCTCTCTCTGTCGTCTGTCTGTGTGAAAGCTATTACTCTGAAAAAGAAATAAAACTCATATGGACAAATACATTTATGATGTAAACAACATAATTTTACCCATCTGCATACAATTGAGAACTTGAACCACAAAAAAGACATGCTTAGCCATGATTATGAAAACGTCGTTACTGCATCCAAAAGGACATACATCACGGGATGACTAAAGTGGTGAAACAAGATGCCATATGCGCTTGATTTTGTGTACATTCAAGTCAGCAATACAATCCGAGATGAATCAAAATTATTTCCGGAAGGCACGCGCGCTCACACACACACACACACACACACACACACACACACACACACACACACACACACACACACACAGTTGGATAGGGGAGTGAGGGAAGCTGGGCTGGGGTGAGGTAAAAAGAGCGTACAAGAAATAATGCCCAAGGGAGGCAATCACTGAAGCAAAGAAACAATATCTACATTGAGGTTATAACCCTTGAACAACTTCGCCTCTCATGGGGAGCAGATAACTTGTTTCTGTTGTTTTCTTCCTCGCTCTTATGACAATGACTGTATTTAAGCTGCGACAGGTCTGTGTCTAGGGGAGCTGAAATGAGCGGCTTGTGAGTAACAGGAAGAGCACGTTACTCTGTTGGGAACATTCAAGGATGAGTTTGCTGTTGTTGTTGTCGTATGTACCCTGGCTAAAAGACTCCAGGGATCATCCGAACAGGCGAAGTACTTGAACACTATGGTATAAATGCATCAGCTGGGGATGAGAACATTACGTGTGTTCATTACATTCCTAACAGCCTAACAGGTGATATGATACGCGGATTTTAGAACCATCCCAAGAGCTTGGAGGTTGGGGGCAGGGAGGGGAGTATCAAAGAGGACAATTGATCAACGTTTAAAAAGAAAAAAAAAAGCCTGTTTTATTTTTCTAGGCGCAAGCTAGAAGCTTATCAAGTTCTCTCCGTTTTCTGGTCAGTGACAAGACACATCTTGCACATTCCCTGTGTAATCTCTCTCTCTCTCTCTCTCTCTCTCTCTCTCTCTCTCTCTCTCTCTCTCTCTCTCTCTCTCTCTCTCTCTCTCTCTCTCTCTCTCTCTCCCTCTCTCTCTGGTTGGAGATCTGGTATCTATGATGTGTTATGATGGCAAAAATGGAAAAGAAGACGAACTTCATTTTGTTTTGTACTGTTGCAAATTATCTAGTTTAAGAGCGCAATCTATACGACAAAGTTTACCACGGATCCCTGTCAGTTTCGGTTTACTCTGCTTATGGCGTCTCAGAATGAATTTCAGTTTAGATCAGTTATGACTTCGTGAGGGGGGTAGTCCATCCAGACATTCTAGTGTTCTTGATTATTCTTATATTGTTGTTATGTTATCCATACCCCCCTTCGTAAAGGGCAATGGACTTTATATGAGTAAACCATCTGATTTCTCTCTCTCTTTCTCTCTCTCTCTCTCTCTCTCTCCTCTCTCTCTCTCTCTCTCTCTCTCTCTCTCTCTCTGCATCAGATTAGAGTCTGTTTTGCAGAGAAGATTAGCACCTGAAGTTCCAGAGCCTGAATGAACTGACTGGAACTTGTGTCTCTTGTCAAGGTCTCTTCCGTTGCATGGGCACGGTTCGTGTTATAGTTCCAAGGTGCCATGAACGCCAACAGATGTGGCTGGACAGTGGTACAGGATCCGTCATGTGGTCTGCCACAGTTACATATAACATGGAGTAGCCACGCTCCTGGAACCAACTTGATTTGCTTGGTGACTGATGATCCTTTTTCTTTTTTTTAATATTTTTCTTCTTCTTCTTCTTCTTCTTCTTCTTCTTCTTCTTCTTCTTCTTCTTCTTTCTTCTTCATGTCTCCTTTCCTGTTAATTTATCCTAACCCTGGAATCAGTTAACTCTTAACTGTCAACGATGTTCCTGAAACTCGCCAGATGGCTTGTTCCTGAGTCGTTTCCTTGGTGGGTTCATAAGATGAAACCTGCACTTCACAGAGCTGTCCTGCTAGTCTGGACTCAAACCGCTTTGGTTTGTCAAGGTCCCTTCTTTGGCGCGCTCTGCAAAACAATAAGCATGTACATCAATGGCAGCTGCCAAAGACAGAAAAAATGAAAATTATTGGTAGGCTTACTGTCACTTGTATGAGAAGATGGTGGTTTGAGGGGGTGGAGATGTCAGGCTGGAGGTTGAGGTCAGAGATTGGAAACCTTTCACCGGGGATGACAGCACTGCCCAGGATGGAAGACGATTCCACTCACTGACAGTGCATCAGTGGACAGAATGATTCGTTCTTGTAGCTTGTTTTCACGTGCAGAATGGATTGGTACAATGGTGGGTTCTTCATGCGGTATGGTCGGGGGCCGGAAGAGCTCAGTTGGTAGAAGCGCCGGACACGTAATCTTGATGATCCTGGGTTGCGGTTTCGAATCTCCGCTTCGGTACAAGGGGGATTTTTCCCTCAGCGTAAACATTGGTTCTGACTCCAATTCCCAAATAATCCTTTGAATGAGACGACAAACAGAAGTTCGTGTGTAATCACACGCATAACATCTTGCACACACGTAAAATCCCATCACCAACTTTCGGAAGAGAGGGCCAGTTTGGCCGTTGGTATGGATGACATACATGCACCCCCTGCTTGAGAAATTGAAAGAATGAAGGAAATAAGGAAACTGTGTGGACAATATTGAATGGATGGGCATGGGAAACGACTGAATGAAGTGCCGGCAGGCAGCTCTTCAGTCGGCACTACCCAGGTAGGAAGCCTAGAACCTTTGACAAGGCGCCTTGAAAATGCTATGTTATTATTATTATTATCATTATCATTATTGTCATTGTAATTATTTATTATGGTTGGAGAGTTGGCACGTATAGTGTGTTATGATGGCATCTTCTCCATGGCAGTATTCACAAAACTGAAATGTTGACAATTTTGCAGAGCACCTCTGGTCTTTCAGTGTGGACGAATGACAAAAACAACAGAAACGCTAAAATGCATGACGGGGTATTACAATAATCACAAATTCTCTGTTTTAGGCATCAAAAGTATTAATACAGTCGACTTTGTCCATTGCTTTTGAAACGAAATTTTGGTTGTCATCTGTTCTCTCTGCCTTCCAGCCTCTTTCCAATAGTCTTCTCTCCCTTTTTTACACTTTTTTTTTTTTTTACCCGGAAATGTACGACTGATTGTTTGCACACATTTTTATCTACATTCGTATTATGTGTTTCCCACTTTTGCATCGCAGTCTGATGATGATCAATGGTATTGTGCTAGGATCGTCAGTCTGTGTGGACTGCATGGGTTCGTGTACTCTTGACAAATACGACTGATTTTGCGGGAATAGTTTACCGGTTTGCTTGCATTAGTTGATGTGGATTTATCATTTTGATGTGGATGTATCATTTTGTTGTCGCCTAGACGAGCGAGCGGCAAAATCAGCAGGCCTACCGGATGTGTCCATATCGGACACACAGCAAACGAAAGTTAACAACAGCTTCTTTAATTAAATGTAAACTTACATAGGTAGGCGAATGGTTCTTAGCAGGTCATAACTTTGGTGACAGCTCTGAACATGCCTTGTGTGATAAGCTGGGTTATAATAACAATTAGAAACTGAAACGCAAGCTTCCCTGCCCCTATTCCCGACCCTCCTCCTCCTCCTCTCCTCCCTCCTACTCTCCATTCCACCACTAGCGCTGAGAAGAAAAAAAAAAACCCTGCGAAGTTTATCGTATCCTGCACAGGAGCGCTGACACGCCTGCATGCATGTACGTGATGTGTGCCTTTATTACGCTGAGCACGGCTTCTTAATACAAACCGTTTAATTACGCCGGGAACATCTGTGGTCCCCAACGACTGGCCTCGGCCGACTTGAACGGTAGGGGCCGTGGGTGTACCATGCTGCATAGTGGACGTTTTTTTCTTCTTTCCTCTGTGCGAAGGTGGGGTCAGTGTGGAAGCCAAGACCTGAGGGCCGGTTTGTGTTTGTAATTAGCAGCAATGTGTTTTTAGAGACACTGTTGGGGATGATAGGAGCCATTACGCCTTCTGTTTGTTATACAGACCTACTTCTTGTGGATGAATCCACGTAGGATGTCCTTAAGCCTTCCCTGAATGTCGTTATTCTCGCGTATTCATTCTGCATTGCTAACACGGCCCGTCCTTTTGAGAGCGGGGACATCAGAAGCTCATGTTCGCAGGTAGCGACAATTCGTTCACAGGGTTTGTGGATTTTCGATTGTTGCATAACAGCTTTTCATAAATTCACTTCGTCACATAAGCCAGCTGATGTGCCTTATCAAACAACGACGTGGTATTTATCTAGAGGATTTGACTGGCAAACCCGTACAGCTCTTGTTTTGTGAACTGTGCATCCTCTTCCACAGGATTTCACCATTCCCGGGTGTGGTCTGTTTTGCGTTCGCTAAACTAATATCGGTATACGATCGGTGACATGTGTTTCCAGTGTACGTTTTTTAATTCCACCAACGTGCAGTAAGTGATGAGAAATGGTGTAGGGGCGTGTGGTGAATGATGGTATTGATCCCCGTGGAGAGGGCTTTGTGCTCGTTGTGACCCAGCGGTAGCACATCGATCACTCACCTGTGTCTTATGGAGATCATTTCGGGTGCCGCCCGCCTCCTGGGAGACCGTGTGTGGAAGGCACGAGAGGAGGACGTTGAGCAGAAGTACAGCAAGCCCTTGCTGCATGTGTGGCAGATCCGTGATCATCCATGTCTCATCTACCTCACCAAAACAGGTGATCACACACACACACACACACACAAAAATTGTGCTGTAGCTCTATAGTTGTCATACTTTTGGAAATATTGTTTTAATTTCTTAGTTCTTAAAGAAAGAATTCCCGCTAACTGTTTACACATTAATTAAACATCGTCGGCACAATGTTGGGTCGAAACAAGTGCTTCTGTGCAGTCTCCTCTGGTGGGTTGCCTCATGACGATTTGTCACTGAATGGTCCTTGTGGACTACAGTTTTGCAGCTGTCTCAGAGACTAGTCTGGATGTGGCTGGGCTTAGGTGAGCCGGAATGAGACAGGAAGCAAAAAGAACTGTGTCAGCAGTAATTATTTCTCGAGGATTTTCGTGTCCATTTGTGCACGCCATAATCAGAGGATCGTGTAAACAGAGAGCTAGACTGGAGAAAAAAATGTTAGTTTCATTATCATTCGGTGTTAAGATGTGCACACTCAATGCGTGTGATGCAACGCATGTAAGAATGCATCAGTCTCCATGAAAAATGTAACGATAGAAAAGTCTGGACAGAAAATGTAATAACTATTTCATTAATGCATGGAAATTGTTACAGCTGTTTCTGTTGTTTTTTTTTCGTCTAGGATTGCAAGCACAATGACAACTGTTAAATTTGTTTCGTCAAGACTGCTACTTTCTTCAAATTTCATCAGTCAGTAACTTCTGAATCTGGTAACATATCAAAATTTAAACTCGTTACCTGATGATAGATGGCAGATTATAATGATATATATAAACCTTTTGGTGGTAGTTGAATCCCTTGGAGTAGGAGAGGAAACTGACGTTTCAAGTCATAGGCCCGATGTCAAAGTGAAGAGAAGAAGACAGTGTAGACAGGAAAGCCCATGTGAGAATAGGGTGAGAACATCTCATTTAACTATTAAGTTCGACCCAAAATAAAGTCACTGATCACTGTTCAGGTGTATTGAGCACACACAGACACACACCACAGTTCACCCAAAGACACCAACACACACACATGCACCCCCACCCCCACACCCACACCCACCCCCCCCCCACCCCCCAATCCTCTCCCTCCCCACTAAACACACCCCCCCCACACACACACACACACACACACAACCCCCACCCCCCCACCCCCACACACCACACACACACACACACAAAAGGGGGGAGGGGAATAAATGGAAATATTCACTATTCAGCCTACTGAAAGAAAAAGAAACAGGGGCTAAAGAGGGACAGGACAGAGAGAGATTAAGGCAGAAGGGCCCTGGCTCAGCTAGACGTCAGTGACTCTGATGTTCATCCCAGCTGGCTGTGTGGTGCCCAAGCGGCTGATGACAAGGCTCTCCATGTACTTTCTGTACGCACGGTCTCTGGGGTTCTGCCACACTGCTGATATCTTTGCATGACTGAAGCTGTGATACGGACCAACAAAATGTTGGCCGACTGGGTTGTTGTGGCCCAGCTTCATCGACCTCAGGTGCTCGGAAAAAAGGTCGGCCAATGAGCGGTAGGTCTCCTCAACATACAGCTGTAAGCTTGCTGAACTAAGCTTGCTGAAGTTCATTTTGAGAAGCATTTATTATTCCCCATTCACCCACTCAAGCACATACTGTTAGTTAGGCAGAATTACCTACCACTGCAGATATGAATGCTTATCTCCCCCTATTTCTTCGATCTGAGACATAAGAGCAAGCTTTGTTTATAATTGAATATTTCTTGCAGTCATTGCAACACCAAGCTGCTCTGTAAGTTGCTGGAATGGTGCTCGGTTACTTATCCTTGGAATTTATTTAGTCTGTTGATTGTGGTTTAGTTAGTTTTGTTTTGTTTTTTTTACGTTTCAGCTGATGAATTGGAGATGAATAGCAAGTTTTCAGAGAGGAATCTATTTGACACATGACTCGTCTCACTGTAAGGAGGCTGGGCCGCTTCCTGTCATGTCCTGGATAAACTTCCAGTATCCCCCCGCCCTCCCTCTGCCAGGTGGAGCACCCTTTGGGGGGGGGGGGGGGGGGGGGGGGGGGGCTCCTTGTTTATTCTGCATGCTCTGTGTCGGCATTTCTGCCAGGCGATTTTGATTCTTAAGTAGCAATCGTTTGGAGTTATGGGTGTGTGTGTGTGTGTGTGTGTGTGTGTGTGTGTGTGTGTGGGGGGGGGGGGGGCTCTTGTTTATTCTGCATGCTCTGTGTCGGCATTTCTGCCAGGCGATTTTGATTCTTAAGCAGCAATCGTTTGGAGTTATGGGTGTACAATTATCTCATCATGTGAACAAGGGTTAGACTAGGTATACGTGTTATCTGTTTCCTGCCTCATTTAAGATTTTTTGTAATGCTAATCAAACCGAGATTTCCCGGATTTATCCCCCCCCCCCCCCTCTTTCTCTCTCTCTCTCTCTCTCTCTCTCTCTCTCTCTCTCTCTCTCTCTCTCTCTCTCTCTCTCTCTGCGTATGTGTGTGTGTGTGTGTGTGTGTGTGTGTGTGTGTGTGTGTGTGTGTTTTAGTACTTACAACCAAAAGAAGTTGTGCCAGCCTTGAACAAATGATAATTTGCGTTTGTTCATTTTTCCAGTTCTTGTCGTCTATATGTGTCAGGTACAGGGTTTTAGCGAATTTGGAACGTCCTTTATGGAATTGTCTCCTGGTTTTATTCTGCGTTCTCTTTGTTGGCATTTCTGCTAGGCGAATTGGTGTTTATAAGCTGCATCGCGTGGGGTTATGGACATGTGATAATCTCATCATGGAAGGAAGAGTTACTCTACTTATTCGTTATTTACTCTTAATTATTCCCTGCCTCATTTAAGATTTACTTTCATACCAGTCATACTGAGGTTACCTGTATTTGTTTGTGTTCGTGTGCGTGTGTTTCTTTTTGACTATATGCAAAACTGAAAAGGCTGTGGTAGTCTTAAATAAATATCAGTTTGTGCTTGTTTATTTCTCCAGTTGTTCTTGCTGTGTCTTCTTCTGTCAGTACGGGGTATATGAACAAGCTTGGACCACCCTTTGGGGAGAGGCTGTTTGTTCTGTGTGCTCTGTGCTGTCACTTGTGCTGGGCGATTTGGTGTCACAAGCAGGAACCGTTTGGAGATGTGTGTGTGTAGTTATCTCATCATGGGGAAAAAAGAGTAACTACACCTATTTATTATTTACTCTTAGCTATTTCCTGCCTCATTCAAGATTTCCTTTCATCTGAATTAAACTGAGCTGACCTCTATTTATTTCTGTTCGTCTGTATTGTTGTTTGACAATATTCAAAGTGCTTGTGGTGGCTTCTTGGACAACATGAGGGAAGGGTCGGTAGGCCTACACCTCCTACGTGTCGGTCCGGAACGGATGAAGGCTTATAACTCATGGAGTGTCCTAAGAGTCTTTGTTCCTCAAGTGAAGGCCGCTGAAGCTGCGCTAGAGCTTGTTGTGCTCTTGGAGTATTCATGTTTGCTCGGGATACACCCTGGCTACTCTCGCTGGATCTTCTCGATGCCGAAAGTGAATCTGTCAGTGTAGGAGTTCAGAACTGTGCTGGAGTAATCAGCGGCAACTGAACAGACCAGGACCTTGCACTCTGATCCTTCAGTCTGAATAGAGCTCACTTTCAGATTTCTCCTCGAGAACCCCTGGGTTCTGTTAGCTTCTGCACAGGTGTTGTCAAGATGCACCAGGAGAGAGGAGACAGTAGAGTGACTGCTGGAGGACACTTGGTCAGGGCGTGTTGTGGAAAGTACATCCAGATTCTCCATTCAACAGCTTCCGGTTCTGCAACAATGGTGGTTGGACGCACTTGTGCCGCGGCTGAAACTTCATGCCCCACTCAGTCTCCCACATCTCCAGTTTGCAAAGGTCCACCAGCAGCATGTTTGGCTCTATGTTGCAGGTGATAAACCGGGGGCGGAATAGCTCAGTAGGTAGAGCGCCGGACTCGTGATCCTGAGGTTACGGGTTCGAATTTCGGTACAGGAGGATTTTTCCCTCGGAGTTAACATTGGTTCTGACTCCATTTCCCATACAGTCCTTCGAATGAGACTATAAACCGAGGTTCCGTGTGTGTACGCACGCATAACATCTTGCACACACGTAAAATCCCATCACCAACTTTCGGAAGAGAAGGCCAGTTTGGCCGTTGGTATGGATGACACGTTACACATAACATGCACCCTGCGTGAGAGATTGAAAGAATGGAGGAAGTAAGGAAATTGAGTGAACGATATTGAACGATATTGACTGGATGACACGGGAAACGACTGAATGAAGCGCCAGCTGGCAGCTCTTCAGTCGGCACTACCCAGGTAGGCAGCCCGTTGTGTAAACGAGTGTTGATTGTAAAGCGCTTAGAGCTTGGTCTCTCGCCGAGAATAGGCGCTATATAAGTATTCATTATTATTATTATTATTGATAAAGCAGTCGACCGCAATGTCATCAGTAAAGCCTGGATGGGGAGGAGAGTACAGACAGTGGGTCGTTCATGTAGACCAGAAACAGACAAGACCCAAGCACAGATCCGCGCGGGAAGACAGATTTCACACCGACGTAGCCAGACTCTAATCCGTCAACCACTACCGCCTGTTCTGGCAGTCGCTGAGGAAGTGTGTGATCCAGCTGCTTCCTTGGGCTGTAATGATCAGTTAAGCTTGTGTGTCATCAGGTTATGACCGACCCTGCCAAACACTTCAAGCAGAGTCTATGATGACATTGGTTGCTATACCCTTGTCAGTCAACTGATTGCCGAGCTTCTTCTTCAATAAACTCGAGTCGCTGGGTCTCACAGAAGCAGCGTTTGCAGAAACCATGTTGCCGGTTGGACAGGATGCTATGTACATCAAGGTGATGCATGACAGCTGCCACAAGGACGTGCCCCAGGATTTTCTTTTTATGGGACGCTGGTCAGGGAGGATAGGTCTGTAGTTAGACGTCTTGCAGTGTATGCCCTTTCTGAAGACAGGATACTAGCGTCTTCTCCCAGACCCCGGGGACCTTTGCAGTGAAAGAATAAGCGGTAAGGCAATAGCGAGGAAACAGGCAACTTCTGCCAATTCCTCCAGCGCGCGAGGCGTAATGATGTCTGGACCAGCTGCTTTGCTGGGTTCAGGCTGGCAAGTAGCTTCTCCACTCCTCTGGTACCGATGCTAATGTCGTCCATGGGTGGGGAAGTCGTCCCTGGAGTCCGGTAAGGTGCATTTGGCTGTTAACTCATCCTCTGAGTAACCAGTGAAGCCTGTGCTGAATGTTATGTAGAACTGGATGTTCAACTCTTCGACCTTCTATTCGAGTCTGTGATGAGTCTTCCGTTGGACTCCAAGCTGGGACTCCCGAGGCCGTGGTGCGTTTGTACTCCATGTGAGTCCAGAAATGTTTCTGGCTGGGTCTGGAGCCCTGTTCTCAACTGGTAGAGGGGGGGGGGGGGGGGGGGGGGGGGGACAGGCTTTGAGTGTAATGCCAGTAGCGATCGTCGGAACTGTGTCTGGATTCCACATTTGTACTCGTCTGCAGTCGATTCCAGCTCCTCTGTCACCAGTGTTCTACATTCGCCCATAGGTGTCAATCTGAAACATTCCCGATGTGAAAGAGATGAAAATCATTAACAGACCCGGGTGTTGGCACTGAGAGACTGTTGCTCGAGTTTCAACTCCATCATGATCTGCTGCCTGTCCATATGATATTTCTTCAAGAGCGTGTGTGAGGACATGCACACACGCTCTTGAAGAATATCATGCGCGCACACACACACACACACACACACACACAGAGTTGATAGAGAGAGACAGAGAGTGGAGGGGGGGGGGGGAGGGTAACTGAGTGAATTTACACCCTTATTTAATTTTAAATCAGATATCTTCGCTTCTGTCCGCCAACCTGTTCTCAAAATACAAAACACACACACACACACACACACACACACACACACACACACACACACACACACACACACACACACACACACACACACACAGAGTTGAAGGAGAGACAGACAGAGAGGGAGAGACAGAGACAGAGACAGACAGACAGCTAGATAGATAAGAGCCCGTGACAATTTGGAAAATGATTTCCTGTTCTTGTATTAGCATGGAGCATTTGACCTCTTTGCTGTGCTGACCAACACTATTGATCCATACCTCAGCAGCGTCCTTGTGGTCTTGCTCCCTGTCTTCCTGCAGTTGGTTGACACCCTTCTGGTTTTCCTTCTTATTGCCAGATGCCGTGCACTAGCAGCCAAAGTGTGTGTGTGTGTGTGTGTGTGTGTGTGTGTGTGTGTGTGTGTGTGTGTGTGTGTGTGTGTGTGTGTGTGTGTGTGTGAGAGAGAGAGAGAGAGAGAGAGAGAGAGAGTGTGTGTGTGTGTGTGTGTGTGTGTGTGTGTGTGTGTGTGTGTGTTTCTCCCCCCCAGAACAACGAAAACATGTTTTTTTTCTATAGGCTGAGTATTCTTCCTTGCGTAATTCGTGCCTTGTTCCGCAAAATTTGCAATTCTTTGACATCCGGATGGGATTCTGTTTTTATCCTGTGAACGGCTTCAGGATTTTCATGCAAGTTCAGGGCTCTGCCCCATACTGCGACATTTTCAGCTGCTCGACAAATGACTACACATTTTGCCAGGTTGAGGTTCCTAACCTTCAGGAGTTCTGCCTGTGTGTTGGTGTCTGGGTTACGAATACGATCTTGTCACGTATTATCGAATACATATATTGTTCGCAGAACGTGCATGTCTTGGTGATATTTCAGACAGACAAGGAGAAAGTTTCGAATGTTTCTCTCCCTTGCTGTTGTCTTCAGTTGGACAAGAAGTATTATTAAGTATTGATTTGCCCCACTGCAAACTCCTCAAACTTGTCCATTAGCCTATTTGAGTTACGGTAGAAGTGGCAATGTCAGAGTGGAAGCCGTTATATATATTTTGAGTGCCTCGTCCGGCAGACAGAGTAGAAAGATTGCGGTTTGATATTCTGCGGTCTGTTTGGCAAGTTATGCGAGTAGTGCATATGTCTGGTATATTTGCTTGAATATCTTCCAGTTATCAGCAGGATTTGAACCCAAAACTAAGGACTTTGAGAGGGGAGAGGGAAGGTGGTGGTGGTGGTGGTGGTGTGTGTGTGTGTGTGTGTGTGTGTGTGTGTGGCGGGCGGGGGGTGCCTCGAATGGACACAGCAGCTTCGACCAAGTGTTCAGAATCACTAAAAATCGCCAGTATTTAATCAGTTTAGGCTTACCGAGTAGGGCCTACCCTTTCAAGGTCTGATGTCACGCAAACGTCTAGAAATTCCCCATTTTGGTGTTACACGCATGTTTTATTGTTTGTAAGTAATTTCAATTTCCAGTGTCACGTTTGTAACTATAAATATGTATGTCTTAACTTTTAGGGCAGCGGTCACAAATGTAATTTCTCTTGTAACGAGAGATAATAAAGTTTTCTGAATCTGAATCTAGCGGAACGATGCTAAATATCCTTGGATTTTTGCTGTCTTTGCATCACAGCAATAGCAGGTGGTATTGTCAGGTTTCTACGTGCGCTGCCACCATGTTACGCGCATCTATGGAGATAAGACGAGGGTGAGAGGAACGAACTCAGTTTGAGATTCGTGTGAAGCAGCAAAAATAAGAAGCCAGGTTGTCTCCCATCTTAAGTCTAATCGCGTGACGTGCATCCAACAGAGCTAACTGCCAATTCGAATTCATATTCACGTAACAAACGCCACGCCTACCAACATGCAGACGACGACAACACGACGGAAATGACGCTTCAAAAGGAAGTAGGCCTAGCGTACTTTTCAATTGGGACCGAGTTCGCATGCGCAAGGACGACATTGACGTGGAGGAAAGGCCTGTGGCAGACGATCAATTTGTGGCCGAAACATTTTCATTTTGTCTTGATTATACAGAGATTCTGATTCAAGATGATGATATTGAAACGCGACAAGAAGGAAGAAGAAGAAGGTTTGTATAGTTTGCTTTGCTGTTGTTTTTTTACTTTGGATATGTATGTGGATGTATTTTTTCCGCTCTGAAAATGGTCTGTTCACCAGACTCGACCAGACAACCGGAATTGCTTTTAGCTTTTGTTGTGGTACTGTTACAGTTAATTAAAAAGCCAATATAACACAAGCTCGGCTACCTCAGTAATATGTTTTATAGTAATTAGTAATGTAGTAGCCGGTTAAATCGCAGATCATGTCGAAGGTTTGACAGCGAACTTGATTTGGGAAGCAGTTTTATCTTCCAGCTTCTCGCAATTAGTGTGATGATGATGATGATAATCTTTATTTCCAAGGGTAACAGATAAGCAAACACATGCTTTTTTTCATCCGGCCCTTGCCCCGTTAAGGGACTAATTATGACGTGTGTGTGTGTGTGTGTGTGAGAGAGAGAGAGAGAGGGGGAGAGAGAGAGACACGTTTTTGTCACTCAAGACGTTAAAAATGTTAAGATTTGAGTAGGGCCGGCTTATACTCCTTAATAATTGGCATAGTGCTTTCTGTGCACTCGCAATCTACAAGGCGTTCTTCAGGCTTCGCGTCAGATCAAAACCCGTCCAAGTTCTGCAGTTTTTGACAGATCTGCACAAGAACAAGTGCAGTCTCAGCTGAAGCTGTGTCCTCATTCCCCCCCCCCCCCCCCCCCCCCCCCAGCTCCTCCACCAGTGTCAGTCTCACAGATTAATACTTAACAGAGAGAATGTTTACCGCCAATGGATGTGCCACAGACAAAATGCGGGGAGCTATGTAATTTACAAGTACTTGGCCCTCAGATGATTTCTAGTGATTTGGATAACTTCAGTAAGACACCATGTAAGATAGTTCACAGCACGGAAGTGGTCCAGTGACATGATAGACCTACCTGACATAAAAATTGAAGCAAAACACACATGCGCATCAAGACTTTTTCAAATTGAACCTGAACCTTTTCAAGTTCTGTGTCCACTGCTGTGCAATGAGTCAGTTGTTTATGGCCTGATGGATAAGTGTGAGAACTAAGAGACCAATATTATTACTGCCCAGTAGCCTTCCACAGATCTATATATATAGCCTCAAAACTCCAGTTGCAAAGTCCAGCACGAAAGGTAAAAAAAAAAAAAACTCTACTCTTACGGGGATTTAGGGGGGGAAAATTTCCGCAGGGATTCGGAAAAAAGGAAAATTTCTTTGGATTTATTTTAATACATAAAAGATAAGCACAAGGGAATATTACCAAGTCTGCCCATGAGGGATGACAGATAAATTGTATGAGTTATATTAAAGTATCATCTTCTTTGGCTTTAAGTGACATTTCTCTCTTGCCAAGCACTGGCCATTCGTATTTTACCCATTCCTACCTTTAAACCTTTTAAAGAGTGAAGAAGCTCCTTGCTGCATTCTATGTCATGTGCCACTCACAATGAAACATATTCTTTTAGAGTGTTGGGATTTGCACGATGTGAGACACAAACATTTTACAGCAGATTCCATGAAAACATTGTTCAGAGATGTTCCGCCTGACACGATCTTTGAGTTCTTGAAGAGGTTAACATTTTTCATCGGATCTGAGATTTTTACAGTGGAAAGATTTTTAACAAAGTTTTGGATGAGATTTTAGACGATGTCTTTTAAAGAATTGTGTGGATGAATGACCTGTGAGTTGATTTTAAACGTGGTGACAGCCCTGATATGGCCCTTTGCGGTCGGCTGGGCTATAAGCAACATTATCTTATCTTATCTCTTGCCAAGTGCTCCTTCTACACACTCTTGCCACATACAACCAGGCTCAGGCTTGTTATGTCACACATGGATATAGCCAGTATTGGTACACTGGGAACAAGCAGTATCATATTGTGAAGTGATCTGCCAAAGGAGATGCTGTTATTCTGCAGTTGTTTTTGTGGTATTTAGTTGCTTGTTCATATTCCACATGCATCATTGCCTGTGCCCAAGTAAGCGTTGGCAGTGGTGAAGATAATAATTATAACACCAAAAGATATCTATCATACATGTTTGTGTTCATATGTGCACTCATGCACTGCACTGCACAAACACATTCAGTCTAAGTGAGAGCGGATCAGCCTGTTTTGTAATCAATTCACATTATATGTTCAGTCTTCAAAAAGAAAACTTTTCATTACTTTGATTGTATGCTTGCTTGTTTTGATGATTATGATTGGTCAAGAAGCCCAACAGAAATTGCATATTCAGACACTAATATTCACCAGTCTTTTCTGTCTGTAGGAGGGGGCAATCCTTTCAACAACTTGGAAAAGAGTACAGTGCTTCAAGAGGTGAGATGATCATTCCTGTTTTCTTCAATTACTTTTTTGTCACCACTTCTTTGCTTCTTCATTTTTTGTTTTACAAATGCATTTGAAAAGCAGCTTGTACTTTGTAGTTAAGTAAAAATTCTTGAAGCATTGCCATGTGTTTTTCTAAAATATGCAGATTATAATAATGTATGCTAGCTGTTCTTGTGACTAGTTCTTTTCTGTTTCACTTGTTTTAAAAGGAGTAAGAATTAAAATATCTATATTTTTTTTCTGTCTGATAGCAGGGTTCAGTGTAATTCAGTTTTGAAATAGTCCATCAGTATTTTTCTTTTAATGTGTTCATCAATACATTGCCTTAAAAACTAGAAAATGTTCTCATTTCTGAATTTTTTTTCTTTGTTTTGTAAAGTATATGAACATGAATGCCTGTTCTTAATCCATATAAGTTTTATAACGTGGTTACATGTCACACATTCAAGTATTTCAGCCAACAGTGATTTTGTCTTTAAAGCTGCATTTTAGTGAGACTTTTCAAATTTGTACTCTGTACTTTAATTTTCAGTTTAAATTTCACATTTTCTCCCACTTTTTGTGATGAATTTGAATTTGCAAAATGTGAGGGGTGGTTTCTCAGCTGTAGACCTTCTCTTTAAGCTTATGTTGATTTTCTCTGCATGAAAACATCAGTGTTTGAAAATTTGATGAATTATGATGTCCTATTTACTTACTGTATCTAAGGTGTATTTGTATGTCTGAAGATACTTAATTGTGCGAGAGAGTAAAAATAAGACTGAAAATTTAATGCTCTTCTTTTCCATGTTAGAACTTCACTCTTTGATTTGCCATTTTAGACTGGATATATAGAGTTATATTGTTGTTTTGATGTTGGATCTTATGTACAGATGAAATAATCATGTAACATATAATCAAATGGAGTAAATTCCATGCAGGGACTGTGATATGTTGTGGTGGATACAATGTAAAAACTGTTAACAGACGCTTTCACTTTTGAAATAGGTGTACACCTCTTTATATGTACTCTGTTTGTAAGGAGAGGATATGAGATTTTGATAAGGGAATGAGCAGTGTCAAGATAGCATGGAACAAAGCATTATAAGATGGTTAACTTGGCATAAGACATCTGAATTAGATTACTGAAATTTGTTGATTCATAAATTGGTAATGCATAGATAGATATGGAAAGTCAGCAACATGAAAGCAGGGGAAACATCTTTGATTTTTTTCCATTTGCTTTTTTAGCAGGTCTTTTAATATACAATAATAATAAAACAATATAGTTGTGTTTTATTTACAGTCACGAACATTTCAATGACACTCCAATCAATCCTCGAAAATGTGGCCATATCCTGACCAAGCTGTTGTACATTATCAATCAGGTTTGTGTGACATATAAGAATATCATTAAGTGTAAGCAGTACTGTTTGTGTGTGTGTGTGTGAGAGACTTGGTAGATTTTGTCTTTGGTCTTGAACAATATGAATGAAGCAACTTTTTACAGAGTTTGAAATGAGTTGACTTCTAATTGTTTTCTCATCTGGACTTGCACAGTTTTGAGAATTGTATCGAAATGAAGTATATGGAATAGTATTCTCAGGTGATATGTTACCATTTTATGGTGCATTTATCTTTGAATTATATGATACATAAAGAGTAAAAAAATCAATTCAGATGATTCTCTCTCTCTCTCTCTCTCTCTGTACCATATGTGTATGTATGTGTGTGTGTGTGTGTATATATATATATATATATGTGTGTGTGTGTGTGTGTGTGTGTGTGTGTGTGTGTGTGTGTGTTTTGTTCTCACATCTGATAAAGTGCTGCTTTTTTTTGTTGTTGTTTTTTTTTTTTTTTCAAACAAGAACTTTTGTTTGTTTTCTTAGAATGAGGGAAGGTGTATTTGCTTGTGTGTGTGTGTGTGTGTGTGTGTGTGTGTGTGTGTGTGTTTTGTGTGTGTGTGCTTTTTAAAAGAAAAAATACACTGTCTTTTTATTGTGCTATGATATTTCATTTTTCATTGTTGCAGGGTGAAGTTATTGGGCCTAATGAAGCCACTGAAGCCTTCTTTGCCATGACAAAGCTTTTCCAGTCAAAAGATGTAAGTTTTCTAGATCTTGTCACTGAAATTTTTGTGACGTTTTACGTACATGAAAATATGTACGTACAATATGAGTGAATCACAGAATAAGAAGTACAGACTAGGAAGTAGAATGTGAGCATGTGCTCATGCATCTGTGCATGTGTGTGTGAATGATTTGAAGAAATTGACTTGCTGAATGAAAAGCAAAATGTTTGTTACAGCCCATCTTACGACGTCTGGTGTATATGGGTATCAAAGACATGTCCAAGATCGCCAATGATGTCATCATTGTTACAAGCAGGTAGGAACTTTCAGTTTCAGAAAGAAAAATTTTTTTTTGTGTGACACTGTCATTGTAAGCTTATGCAGTCTGTTGCTTCATGTTGCAGCACATTTAGTATCATTAATGATAGAGCATGGGTTGAGTAGCTGTGGTAAGGTCTCTGTGGAATTCTACTGTGTAGCTGGCTTGAACATTTTTTTTTAATGATTTTGTGTGTGTTCGACATGTGTAATCATAAACTTATTTTGGTCTCACTTTCTCAGTATAATTGTGCTTTGCCATGATTTGTAGAGAAAAGACAAGATGTGTGAATTGCCTGTGTTTCAGTTTGATGAAAGACATGACAGGAAAGGAGGATCAGTTCCGTGGTCCTGCCATCCGTGCCCTCTGCTCCATCACCGATGTAAGTGACTGTCAGTCTTACTTTTTGTCCTTTTAACTTGTCTGGAGTAAACCTCGCATTGATGAAACCATTTTTTTTTTTTTTTAAATATTGCTTTAGTTTCTTTCTTTAAATAAATCCAGTAACTGTTTAATCCCTGATCTCATGGAGCTAAAGCAGTTATCAAACTGGCGATGGAAGTAACAACTTTTATGTATTGCTTTTAATGCACAGCATCTTATCTTTGTGAAGTAGTCGGTGGTGCCATAGTTCCAAATGTTCGCAATGTGTTCAGACCAGCATGCTGCAGAGCATTGAGCGCTACATGAAACAGGCCATTGTGGACAAGGTGCCTGCTGTCTCCAGTGCTGCCCTTGTTTCTTCACTGGTAAGTGAAAGACTTTTGTCTTTAGCTTTGCAATGTCTGGTTAGAAAACTCCACTAGATTTAGAAAACAGAAGTCTTAAGTAGGGAGAGCTATTTTCTGTGTGGGTGGGTGGTTGGAGAGTGGGTTGTTTATTTTTGGCCTGTTGTTTGAAAAAAAGGTAAGAAGAATGTGTATGGTGCTGTGTTTTAAGATAAGTTTCACCATCGTGTTTACCAGACTGCTTTTTACTAAATTGATAGTGATAGTTTTCCTTGAATGCTCTCCTTTTTTTTTTCAGGCTAAAGTCTGTTTTATGTAGGATTGGTAAGTAGAGCATTCCTGACATTTTTCGTCTTGGCCTTGTTGTACTGAAAATGCTCATAAGTGGATTTCAGGCTGTCCCAAGTTTTCTTGCATGGGAATTGCCCAACATCACTGCTTTTATTGTAATGTTTATAAATGGTTGTTTATTCTGAACAAATCACGCTCATCAGTTTGTGATCCAGACCACTGTGGCACATATTACAAACAGAACAAATTAGGCAACAAGAGGATAACTTCATATTGTATTGCTGGTTGATAAAATGAAACTGGCTGTGTAGAAAAATATAAGGATTGGTGACCTTGTTGCATGTTTGTTTTTTTTCTTTCTTTTTAAGCTTTTCATAATTTTTTAAAATTTTTTTAAACGAGTATGACATTCAGCTTTTTTTTTTTTTCCTCACCATTTCATTTGGAAAGTATAGAGGCACGAAACATTTGTGGGCACTTCAGACATTGTGCACTACAAAGAAAAAGAATGTATTCAGACTGAATGAATGAACTGAACTGAAAATGAAGTGAATGGGCAGTGCGTCTATGGTGCAGACTGGCTATCAGCTGAATGTAAGCCCTTGTGGTTGCTGGCAAAACACTTGCAAATGTAACACTTTAAATGACTGTTTCTGCTGATACGTTAAAGTAAACAAACTAATCCAGTGCACATGCAACAAAGTAGGGGTTGGTTAGATTGCAGAGTGGGGGGGGGGGGTAAGAAGGCAAGAGAGGGGAATGTCTTTAAAACCCGTTCACCTGCATTTTGGTTGTTAATAAGAATAAACGGCAGTTTTGCCAGGTGGCAAAATAAACATTCTATCATGAAGAAAACTCGGAGAGGCAGACAGATGGCATGGATCTTTAAGGAATTGTGACGTATCGGAAGGCAACTTGATGCGACGTACTCAGTCGTCCAAAGTCAATACGAATACAAAAATTTGGCTGTTCTGGCTTTCTTTGCAGTGCATGATATCCTTAGTGACCTGTAACTTTAAGTGCTTAGGGTAGTTGATCATGGCTTCCTTGTGAACACTGCTGACTGATTGCAGCACTTGAGCAAGTGCAGCCATGACGTGACCAAGCGCTGGGTGAATGAAGCACAGGAAGCTGTCAACAGTGACAACATCATGGTGCAGGTATACTGCTTTTCTTTTTTTTTTCACAGTAATGATTCCCCCTCCCCCCCCCAAATTATATCTTCTTGCTTTCTGTCTCTTTCTCTGTCTGTCTGCCTCTCTCTGTCCCTCCATCCCTTTCTCCCTCCGTCGTTCTCTCTCTGTTTCTTGGCTAGAACTCTTGAGGTTCATCAGTACTAAAGTTTCTTGTGTGTGGGATTGTTTTTAACCTTATTAATACAGTAATCACGTTCTGTTTGGGGGGATTATGGACATACAAGTATGAGGGACTTTTTTTTTCGCTTGATTACTCATCCTGTGTGATCTTTTGCATGAGCTGTGAGGATCTGTGGAGTTGTATTTGACAGTTAGAGGTGAACTGTAAACAAGGAAACCACTGATGATTCTCTGAAAACCAGAGTTTTTATAGTCAGAAGATGTGAAATTTATATTATTTTTTATGAAATGTTAAGGTACTTTTTCAAACGATCCTTGATAGAGAATCTTGTCCAGATATTGCATATACCATATGTTAGTGGGGAGTGAGGAACATGTTGGTATTTCTTAAGGTTTAGAGGGTATTTTTGAAGTGTAGAGGAATGTTATGACATGTGTTGACATTTTATCTTTTTTGCATTAGTGTATTCATGCTGTGTGGCAGTTCTTGTCACTGACATGTTTTGAAAGGAGTTTATTGTTGTCTTAAGGGCTGGATACAATAAGTGTTGAGATTTTATAACGTGTTTGTTTATGCTGTGTGGCTATATCAGTATCACTGATACGTTTATGTTACACTAATATGTCAACAGTATCATGCTCTTGGCTTGCTGTACCACATTCGTCGCAGTGACAAACTGGCTGTCACCAAGCTGGTCAGCAAGTTCTCCAAGCACCCCTGAAGTCTCCATATGCTTTCTGTCTCTTGGTAAGAATTGTTTTTACATCATTGTCCAGTTCAGACCAGTGGTAACATGCAAAGCGTATGTCAAATGACACTGTCCAGGTGAGATACCCATTTAAAAGATGTCCATACAGTTTAGAGCAGTGGCTATACTGAAACATAAGAAATATGGGAACTACAAGATACATCGTGATGTACCCTAATGAAGCAGCTCAAAATCCTATTTTTTGAGTCCTGTGTGGCATTGCCTTAACTTGGGAGGGGGGAGTAAATTATACTTTCATATTTTCTTAGTTTTGTAGCTTTGAGCATTTTATTGTAGTGACATACATGTTTCTGCCACTTTAGTGGGGGAAAAAGAAACATGTTTGTTTGATATATCTTGAATCTTATGGCTGTTGTGTTTCAGATCCGCATTGCCACCAAGTTGATAGAGGAAGAGGATGCAGGGTGAGTAGGCTGTGATAGTTTAAAATTTCATCCATTTTGGAATTTCTTGAATTTTTTTTTTTTCTGCTGTCCTTAACTCATTTTCTTCAGTTTTCAACACTCAGTTTATTTGATATCGTTAAATGATCAGAGCCATGTCATTCACATCCAACCAATCAATTAGCCAGTCAGAACAATGCAAACAGTGCAACATCAAAGATGCAACAGTCTGTTAAGGATTGGGGGGGGGGGGGGGGGGGGGGGGGGGGGGGGGGGGGGGGGGGGGGGGGGGGGGGGGGGGGGGGGGGGGGGGGGGGTGTCGTGATAAAAGTTGCCATTTTTTGCAGGAAGTATAGGACTTTCGTGACACAGAAATAGATAAGCTCAGTATATTTTGAAATTTCAACATATGTATGAAGATGGCTTTCTGTTATTGAATTATTTGCTAGTGTCATGATCCGATAGTTTAATCATTTGACAATATTATCATTGTGTTCTTGTGTGTAGTTACAGTTGTTAATAGATCTGAATTTTGTTTCTAACTATTTGTGAATTGACTTGACATTGCCTTGTATGGTGACTCCTCATGGTAATCTCTGCTGTTTAGTTGAGTGCCATGGGCTGCTGGATGGCTTTTTGAGTAAAACAGGATTTAAAACTATATACATGTTCAAATCTATTGTGGATTTCCACTAGTGGCCAGCCTTGGGGGGCTGCAGGTCACTGGAGCTGCAGCGCAGGCGGCTGAAGAATGCCACTACTGTTGGGGCTGTAGTGGTCTCGCTAGGAAGTTTATTCCATCCCTCACTGTTCGGGGGACGAAGGAGTTGTGCAGAGCTGGGTGTTTTGAGTGCTCCTGGAAGATGCGAGCACTATTCCTTCCGCAGGCCCTGGAATGAGAAGGACGGGTAGAGCATGGAGGGGGGAATATCTACCAGCCCATTCTCGATGCGGTACAGCATTCCCAGTCTGTTATGGTGCCTTCTGGTTTCAAGGCTGTCCCATTGGAGTTTCCGGAGAAGATCAGTTTTTCATATAACTGAAAGATTATCTACATGCTTCTCCAGTCTTGTGCAATTTTTCAAAGGATTCAGTAAAGTTATCTGAAAGACTTTGGAAACTATTTCCCATCTTATTGACATAAATTTTCAGCAGTTGATGGTTTATGGAAAATCAGAAGTTTTAGAACTTCGAAAGAAGTGCAAGCAGGGGCACAGTAGTTGCACAGTAGTTGGTTATTTGACAATGTGATCACCAGGTGGCGATGAAACATCCTGCAGCCGTGACAGCTTGCAACCTGGACCTGGAGAACTTGATCACAGATGTCAATCGTAGCATCGCCACCCTGGCCATCACCACCCTGCTGAAGACAGGCAGCGAGACCTCTGTGGACCGCCTCATGAAACAGATCTCCAGCTTCATGTCAGAGATATCTGATGAGTTCAAGATCGTTGTTGTGCAGGCCATCAGGTGTGTGGGCATTACTAGGAAAATACATACCCCCCCCCCCCCCCTCCAGACAGCTTTGAGCTGTGACAATAGTAGTAATGTATATTATGTAGTGTCATAACCATTTGTTTTTTGTGTACGATTCATAACAATCCAACAACAACCAAAGCTCTAGTCATTTATTGTTTATGACATCAAAAGTTTTTTACAATAATGGAATACCATAGCCAGTCAAAAAGTGTGGGATATTTTTGAAAGTTCAAGTACAATGATGTATAGAGACAATCAAATTGAAAGAATATCCTCGAAACAGTTTATATAAGCTTTTTACATGATCTGAAATTTTCTGTAAAATTAAAGAAACTATGCAGTTGTTGTATATTTCTGTCGCCTGTGCATCCAACATTTGGTAAATAAACATCACTTAGGGCACTTCAAAACGTAGAAAGCAGAATTCAATCAATTGATGTGAACCAGCCAGCAATGCAAAGGCAAATTATCTGCCTTTGTTACCTGTACAGGTCTCTCTGTGCGCCAAGTTCCCCAGAAAGCATGGAGTCCTGATGAACTTCCTGGCCAACATGCTCAGAGATGAGGTGAGAACAAATAACCGCCTATTACTCTTTTTCGTCACTTCTGAATGGAGGACTATGGTCCCACATACAATTTCTACAGAGGTCTTTGCTTTCATGTGTTTCAAAGCATCTGTTTAGAATATTTTGGGGGCAGGTACATCATTTTAACACCAGATTTAATCAATGTTAGGATGTATTGTGGTAAAGCGAAAAGGAATTGTAAACCTGTTACAAATTCTGATCTGTTGAACAGCAGGTCTTTGGTGTTTCATATTTGAAATACGCAGTCAGTAAGTGACTGGCTTGTTATTGAATGATGTGTTTTGTTGTGCAGGGTGGATTTGAGTACAAGAAGGAGATAGTAGAGTGTATCATTACAACCATCGAGGAGAACCCAGAGGCCAAAGAAGCTGGTAGGTACCTGAAATACACAAAACAGTGCATCAACTCAGATTTTGCCGTATTATCCATTTCCTCTGTATATGTCATTATGTCAGTGTATGAATGCTGTATCTTATAACCATGAGGACAGGGTAGATTGGGGTCTGTTTGTAAATTTGTAAGGACACTACTTGTATACAAGTGTCTGTATGATACCTTTTATTTCTTTCTTCCTTTCCCTCCCCAGAGTGTCGCATCAACCATAAAATTAACACACTCGGTACTGGCAGTTTTTTTTCCCTTTACTTTCCTGTGGGACAGGCCATTGTAAGGGTTATTTTTAAAAATCATCAAAGAAAACTGTTAAGATAAGGACATAAAAAACTTTCAGAATGAGAAACCTATTGAGGGGATGAAAATATCTAACCTTCATCTTTCCTCTTGAGCCAGGTAAAGAAAATACCCTCTTTTTTTCTCATCCGCATCGACACATGCAGATGTCTAGTATATGTATCCAGGGAAGCACAGTGTCTTTGAAACAATCTGTTGACTAGCAAAATAATCCAGAAAATGTCCAAATATGATTTTTGATTCAAATAATAGCTCATAGGGCACTTTGTGATCCACTAATAGTGACACGAACACACACGAAAAAGAAGAAACTCAAAACCTACACTATCACACTATGTACACACTGACTTGCTTTCTATACTAATAATCAACATGATTTTGTACAGAATTATACGAAAGGGCGAATTGGACTAGTTTGTCACACGGGATGAGGCTCAGGTGAAGAGGTAGAAGAAAGCTTTTTCCACCACTTCATGGTCTTACGGCATAGTGGAATGTAGATCAGCTGGTCACTTTTGTCCACTCCAGCCATGTTCTGAATGTAGTCCTGTACTGCCCACAGCATATGGTCACATCTGTCATGATGTGTGGGTTGACCTTGGTGGTGATGACATGGACTGGCTTCCTATCCATCCACTGCAGAGCAACAACAGCACCTGACACAACAGCACAATAAATCATGTGTCTAAAAGATATTTTTCTTTACATTTTACTCCACCATGTTTTTCTTGAAAATATAAAAATATGTCATAATCATCATTGTTGTTACTTTCACAAGTGTGTGTGTGAGAGAGATTATGTGTATACATAATTATGTGTGTGAGAGAGATGGGGAAAAAAAAAAAAAAATGATGAACATCATGAAATATACACACCTTGCTGGAAAGTCTGGACTTGACATGTGGTGGCAGAGATGCGTTTTCAGCTGAAATAAACTGGAAGAGGGTGTGGCATTCTTGTGATATGAGTAAACCATGTATACCAGCAAGAGGTGGCAAAGCAGGAACAAATAAAAAATCTTGATGCCAGTCTTGTATCATAAACTGCAAAAAGTCCTCCTCTGTCTTGTCCAGTGCACGCTCTCCTCTCTCTGCTCGGCCTGTGCTACATCATTATCATCATCACCCTCTTCACTCTATTACTGGCCTCAGCTATCAGTGCCACCAGTTTGAGTTCAGAATCACAACTTCTCTTATCTCCACTTTCAATAAAATCTTCATTGCTGTCGTCAGAGTCCCTCTTTGGTGTCTGAACCATCAGTTTGAAGTAATCCTTACACTTCTAACACAGTGAAATGCTGACTGGACAACTTCTCTCTGACCTTCGCTGCTGCATAGTACCGAGTTGAGACGCCATTGTTGACACGCATTGAACACATAGACATGACTTGTGAAAACACCATGTGGCTTGCTTTCGAAAGGGGAAATGAATGGATATTCTAATTAGATTATCATGTTATCTGGAAAGCGCATGCTACACTGAAATTTCAAATCATACCAAAGCCCTGATCAGGGCCCTTCGTGCAAACCGTTTGTGCTGATTGGGGCCTTGATGATGGGCCTTCATCCAGAAAGAGTTAAAGGATCAGCTTGTTGATATGGGTCCAATATAAACATGTTTGAAAATGTGTACCTATTTTAGTGAACGCGTACAAAATGTCACCACTTGGTGCTGTTGACTTTGTGCTTGTTTTCTTGAATTGGTATATATATACCTATCTGTGGCAATGTTTGCAGTATGATGCCTATGACAATGATTGTCACTTTGTTGTCTCCAGGTCTGGCTCACCTGTGTGAGTTCATTGAGGACTGTGAGCACACAGTGCTGGCTACCAAGATCCTGCACCTGCTGGGGAAGGAGGGGCCACGCACCCCTACCCCCTCCAAGTACATTCGCTTCATCTACAACCGTGTCATCCTGGAGAATGCCGCTGTTCGTGCTGGTAAGCCTCTATTGGGAGCCCATGTATTGATGTGAAATATTCTATACAGCTGACAAATGTTTGTGTTAGACTTGTATGAGTCAGGGTTGTAGCTGTTTAAAAGAAGGAAGGGATTGCCATAGAGTTGGAGCCCTTGTGAACTCCTGTAATCCAGAGCAAAAGCTGAATTTCTGTTCACCCCCCCCCCCCCCCCCCCCCCCCCCTGTGTGAGAACAATTTATGGAAAACAAAGAACAAATAAAACCACATCTGTGGACAACTGAGATGAATCCAATGTGCTTCCACTGTTTCAGTGACATGTGGCCATTCAGTGAACGAAAGCCATATGCCCCCCACGTAGAGTGACCACATATCAACTCCTCACATGCCAGTTTTAGAGGAAGGCCCATTTACAATGTTGATGACCTGTCAGTAGACTTGATTCCACAACAGAAGCCATGAGAAACGCCCACATTGTGTCTGCAAGTGTTAAAACATTTCTAACTAGCGAGCTTCTTGACTCACAGCCAGTATTTGACCATGACTGATGAGGGCAAGAGGATGTGGGATGGGGACTAAACTGCCAACATAACTCCATCGCTGTGCTGTTAGTCTCATTGGTTGTGGACATAAAGGAATCAGCTAGCTGACTGAAGAGTGCTAGAACACTCGGAATTTGTGCAGTGTAACGGCTACTTACTGAGGTGTCTGATGATACCAAAACAAGTATGTATGAGATACTGGGGCAGTGGATGGATTAATAGTCAGATGCTTGTTGTATTCCTTGTGCTTGAGGAGGATAGGCTGTGTCATGAATTCTACTGCTCTGTGAAGAGGGAATGATCAGAGATGACCTTCATGGTAAGCAAAGCGTTGTACATTGTCTGATTATTTTTCACACTTAATTAAATGAAACAAACAGGAGGTAATGGCTGACAGTGACGATCACTGCCTGAAACAACTGAGGACAAACAGAAATAATGCATACATTTGTGTGTGTGTGCAGCTGCAGTGAGTGCCTTGGCCAAGTTTGGTGCTCACTGTGAGGAGCTGCTGCAGAGCTGCGTTGTGTTGCTGGAGAGGTAAGCACCACAGGCTGAGGCCATTCATGACCTCATGACTCCACGTTTTACAGTGTTGCCCCTTAGCTAGGGCTTGAGAAGTGAGGCTGGAGTTAAGTACGGATGCAGAAACAAAAAACAACAATAGTGTTCAGGCTTGCATGGCAGAAGGGTCATTACGACTAGATGTGGTCAACCACAGAAATGTGATCGAGTTTTTCATTTATAGATGTGGTCAGGCACAGAAATGTGATACGAGTTTTTCATTTATAGATGTGGTCAGTGAGTTTTTGATATAAGAAAATGTATTATGTGAGACCTGGTCACAGTTTATATTAATGATTTAAGTAAATCTTCAAACATTGCACTGATGTGTGGTGTGAATGTGCAAATGTATGATGAACAGAGAGGAGGAAGCAGGGTTTGCTTTGCTTCTTCAGTTTTTGAAATGCTTTCGTTTAGAATTGAGATTATGCATACATAAGCAGCAAATGGTGAAAGATGTCAGAATGACCGATATCCGTACCTTAAGCAGAATTTGTGTTTCTTACAAACAAGATTAGATTAGTTATAGCTTCAGTGTTACATTGTACTTTCAATTACTTGAAAAAGTTTCTCAGAAACATAACAAATGCTAGAGGGTTAAATTGGGAGGTCCAACCTATTGAGAGGTTTAAATTTTTGTTTTGCTTGAACCTAGCTGTGTAATGCTGATCGTATGCACACATGATGCTTCTTAAAGTTGATGAGAGACGGATATGTTCCATTAGGTGTGAGATGGACACAGATGATGAAGTACGTGACCGTGCCACCTTCTACGTCAATGTCCTGAAGCAACAACAGCGGGCCCTCAGCTCAGCATACATCCTGAATGGTGAGTTGTCAGTATTTGGGATTTCTGTATTCCTTCCTCCAGAGAGCCACTTTTTGTAGTGTACATGCATCTAGCATGAATAATAGATACAGATAATAGGTTTTCTGGGCCAAGTTGAATGAAAACGAAGATGCCAACAGGTAGAAGTTGATGAAAGGGCATTTGATGATTATGGTAATCTTTGTGTGTAGACATCTTGGAAAATTGTGGGATTTTATTTTTCCAGAGGTAGAGTGCACATTACATGCACACAAGCTTCTCCCTTAAAAAATCTAAATTATTTGTATGGAATCACAAAAAATCAAAACGCACATTATGCAGGGGCAGTAGAGTCGGCATGAAAAAAGCAGTTCTAGACAAGACTCATTAATCTCATTTAACACTGGGCATTTGCCCTTCTGTCTCTCTCAGATCTGAAAAAGCCCTGTTTGTTTGACATGGCAAAAATAGATTTGAAACTCCCCTATCTTTCCATGTTCTAGTTGTCCTGCACTGTTGTTTTCCACATGAACAGAACTGTTAGTGAAGGATACTGTGATGGAGTGCAAGACGGCCACTATACTGTGTGCAGGACTGACGGTGTCTGTGGTTGGACTGGAGAGATCACTTCACCACTACACTCTGGAACCCACTGAGGTGCCCTTCGACATGAAGGCTGTCCCTCTGGCCACTCAGCCCATTGTGGAACAGAAGGGTAAGTACATCCAACGCCTGCTCTGTGGCTTTGATTGCTGTTTGTTTGGTCGCTATCTGTTTCTGTCTGAAACACATCGGCTGTTTACAGGATTGGGAAACAAAATCTTCGAGTGTTTGTGCAAGTGTAGTTTTTTTTGTTGTTGTTTTTTCATATATATATTAATTTTTTTTTATTTGTATTTGCCAAACCATTATTATTAACACTGTGTTCTCAGAAGGTCAAGCAATTTGTGAGTGCATAGATTATTGTTGTTTGGTACAGTATGCTTTGTTCTACAGTGAATATATTTATTAACTCAGCACCTGTGGTTGTGCAGTGCGTGATGTGCCTGGACTGGCTGGGGACGTGTCGGCCAAGCCAGAGAAGTCGGCAGCCACCCGACAGGATGTCTATCAAGGTAAATGGGCAATGAAAACTTTATGTACATTGTGTATCCCATTTTTCCATTTGGCACTTACGCTTAACCACACCCACAGTTTAGTGCCCAGTGTTAATGTTTATGATACAGTTGTTATTGTGAACAGTGTGTTAACAATATCTTTGGGGGTTTTTTAGCAGTGGAATTGCATATATTTTTGGTATTTCTAACAGAATTAGCTCCTTTTCCACATTTGCAGTTGTATGCAACTTGTAAACAGGGTAAGAGTTTTGTGGGGAAGTAGTGTCAGCTCTCAGCTGTTTATGCTGTTATAGTGTAAGTTGTAGACCAAAGAGAAAAAAAAAAAAAAAAAAAAAAAAAAAAAGAAAGAAAAAAAAAAAAAAAAATTTGGGCAAGACTTTAAGCATTCATTGTATGTGTAGAACAACTGGCGGCAGTGCCAGAACTGGCCAACCTGGGAGCTCTGTTCAAGTCCTCTCAGCCTGTGGAGATCACGGAGTCTGAGACAGAGTACTATGTGCAGTGCATCAAGCACACCTTCAGCAACTACATGGTCCTGCAGGTGAGATAGGACACTCAAATGTACATGTACACACTTTGCGTGAGATAGAATGTGCTTACATACACACATACATTACATTCAGTCCACTTGCTTCATTATTATTCTTCATGCTGTATAGTATTGGTGCATGATTCGGTGCATGTCATAAAGATAAGATAGTGTCTGCTGTGAAATGATTGAATCTCCTGTGATGTTAAGTTTTTCTCACTTTCTGGGGTCCAGAGGGAGAGGGGGGGTGGGATTGTTTTCTTCATTAGGAAGGGGGCAGGGGGATTTCTTTGAAGTTTGGGTGCAAAAATATTTTTGTCACACAAGTTGATTCGGTTGGACTGTCCTGTACCTAAAGGGATGACACTGTTACATGTACCTATAGCAATGACAGCTATAAAGATGGGTTTTTTTATGGCAAGACATGTTAGTGTTTCATTGCATGACAAATGCTTCTGTTGCCCTGCTTTCTAAAATGGTTTTGTTTCTCTCAAATCAGAAAATATTGCTGTCCAGATAGGTGGTGTTAGGTGTTAAAAAAACCCAACAACCTTTGTGATTGTTGCCAGTTTGATTGCACAAACACGCTGAACGATCAAGTGTTGGAGCGAGTGATTGTGGAGGTGGAGGCAGGAGAGGGCTTTGAAGTGGTGAAGCAGATTGCCTGCCCTTCCCTGCCCTACAACAAGCCTGGCACCACCTACACCCTGCTGCGCCTCCCTGAAGACCCCACTGCAGGTCTGGTCTACATGTGTGTGTGTGTGTGTGTGTGTGTGTGTGTGATTACACTTTCATCGCAGAGCACAAGATGGAGGATTGACGGAATGGGTAGGTCAAGGGGGAGGA
>JADBJO010019099.1:22500-33943 GCA_016801955.1 Conus betulinus | reverse complement strand
TGGAGCGTCGTATTCCTCTCCTCCATGAAAGCGTAATCTTTTTGAGGTGTTTGATTTATCCAAATCACAGTAGTCAGTGCGTCCTTGTCTGGCATTCAGTTTAACAACCTCGTGACCCCAATCAAGGGGAAAAGGGTTCTCTTCTAGAAAAGAGACAAAAGAAAAACAACTTAGACTTAAAGACGTGAATGAATATTCATTAGACTCACGCCAACGATGTTCTTAACCTATGCCAGGTGGGTCGAAAACTGATTTACCTACTGATGTGTCGAACCGGGGACAATTTGGAATCATTTTAAAGTTCGACTTTTTTTTTTGTGGTTTGTTCTAGAATTACTTCATGTTTGTTCGCGCGCATCAGAACTTACAAGTCTATCTGCAGTGCCACTCTCGTCGCAATCACGAGTTCAGAGCAATACAAATAAAGCTTCAGATCTTTTGTCTCAGTCAACTTAGCATAGTTTTGCGAATAACGTTTTCTCGTTTTTTTCCTGTTTTTTCCATTTTTTTTTCCACGACCTTTATTCAGCGTGGCGTCTGTTCGTGGCCAATATGCTCTTTCATCTGCTTCTCATCTCGTCTTCTCTTCGTCGCGATCCATCCTTCGTGCGTTCTTTGCACTCCTATGTCCCCCCACTAATTTTTTTTCCGTTTTTCCTGACCCAAGACGGCTCTTTCTTTTCTTGATACAAATTTCCCTTGAACGCCCCGAACCCCTAAGGTATAAAATGATCAACCACAAAACACGTTTTTCACTACAGTCACCCTAGAAGAGTCAAACTAGAGTGAATGATCTAACAATATAACGTTAGACGTTGTCCGATAAATTTATCATTGCACGACCCTCCCGACTGGCGGCGCATGAAATCATACCTCCTTGGAACTGTGTACCTTTTTCCTTCGGTTCATCACATATGACAAATGACACAAAAACCAAACAACCGTTTGTGTGGTGTGTAGACCTTTCCGTTAGTCAATGTTAAGTTATCACTAGAACTGTTCAATGAGGGACTCAGTACTATAACGTGTTGAAGAAACAGTATTCACAGTGGTCTGCAACTTTCTGCAGGATCCTTACGTCCAAACCCAGTTGTGTGTTCCAACAACAGTTTTGTCGGTTATTTCATTTCCCGATTGTATCCTTGTATGAATATTTTTATCGGGTCTCTCCAACCTATGCTCTTTTACTTCCCGACGTATGCACTATAGCTTGTGATATGAAGAGTGTAACTCATGATGTTTGTAATATGAAATACTCTTTTGAATATGAATAGGCATGAAGATCCACAGAACAAAGATGGGATGTGTGAAGACTCATCTGAATGAGCAGCAGCCGCACTGCATTCAGCAGATAATGACGTTCGGAAGACCAAGGCCAGGTATTTTAAACCACAGTGCCCCAGCGTACATCTCCACGCTGTGGTTCGGATGAGGAAATTTGCACAGCAGCGCCGCTCGATATGCCAGGCAACCCTGAAAACTCAACCTGCCACCACGCAAAAAACGAAGAACTAAAGATTGGGAGGAAAAATGATGCAAAAAAATCGGCTCCAAAGACTTCCGATGAACTGATAGGGGGGGGGGGCCTGATCGGTAAAAGCACCCTGGAATACAGAAGCTAGGCCACCATATGGGAACATTGTGTATGCCAACATGTAGAGACCGCCAATGGCGCGAAAACTACCTAAAGAGGGAGAAACCACTCCTCCAAACAGAAATCCGGGACGGGCCAAGAAGAGATGGACAAGATGCAGGGTACAAAAGGAAAAGACCTCTAAGAAGCAAAATGAAGACAATACTACCGTAGCTGAAAGAACATAAGGCTTGGAAAACTAACGCTGGGAAGACTGAAAGCAAAGTATAGATAGCGCTCATCTACAAAAGCGGAATCTGCAAGGAAGGAGGAAGATGCAAAAAGAAGACACGACAGACACACAGAGCGTTATCTTCAGAGAGACTCCTCCCTTCCGAGTTTGCTGCCAGGAATTCTGTTTGAGCGACAGAAGCCCAAAAATCTGGAGACGCGCTAATGTGGACCTAACACTAAGCACGAGATGCACAAGTTCTGGAGCAGCATCTGAGGAAAACATACTCTGATCGTCACAGAGGGTAGACGCAACCACTTCGAGCATCATAAGGCCTAGTGTGGCCAACCAAACCTGAGGAAAAACGTTCCCCCCAAATGAAAGCCTCCAACGTTGTTGTCGGCAATCATAGAAGGTGGTCGCGAAAAAGCCCGAGCCAAATGCATCATGCACCCAGGGTGCAAACGGAATACATTCCGTGAGCTGTACAAGCAAAGTCCCAAGGTGCTGAAGTGTCCCCGCAGGCAGTCTGCTGTGCGATCAGCTTGGAGAAATGAAAACACCAGAAGATCATGCGTGCCAGATGGATTGACGGCCGTATGGTGTGTAGATCCCCAAAGAGCGCAAAACTCACGTGACATCGCCAGTTCAGGCCAATCTCGCTACTGAACTTCCTAAGGGAAAATCTCTTCTGCTTTCTGTCAGTGGCAGCAGGGGCTGTGACGTCAAGTCGCACCGATCATGGAAAAGTCAAGTACTGTATGGTCATGTCCGTGTGTGGTGGCAGGTCCGCAGGGCAATTCCGTACTGCATTCTCCCAGGCCGTGGGCCTGGCTGTTATAACCACCCACAATGAGATTGGGGAACCGCAAGTCCAAAGTAGCAAAACAAACAGAGATCCCTTGAACGTATTTGGCTTGATCTGGCACACGCATATGGTTCTGTATCCCCTGATCATTACGCTGCTTGGGCCTCTTGATATGTACACCATCTACGGCTGACATTCCCTCCTCTCGTGCCAATGCTCAAGAAGTACTCCTTGTACTCCATCTTCTCCCACTGCGGTTCTCCCCTTACTCACAAATCAGCGTACACCAGACTTGG
The DNA here is from genome assembly GCA_016801955.1 of Conus betulinus. Classification (NCBI taxonomy): domain Eukaryota; kingdom Metazoa; phylum Mollusca; class Gastropoda; order Neogastropoda; family Conidae; genus Conus; species Conus betulinus. The sequence goes on along the minus strand of JADBJO010019099.1, from coordinate 31,034 downwards.
AGGATCAACTTGGCAGGTGGGCAAATAGCAAGGGGCTCGTGGCAATTCTGCGCCCAATCACGGTTCGGGTTGCAATGGAAGTGTTCATCCTTGAAAGCAGCAACAAAGCAACGCTGAAACAAACAGACCTTCTGGCGATGGCACATAACCAGATTCGCCCCCTCTCCGTTGCCTTTCTGCAATGGATGACGACACAACAGTGATTTCATCAATCCGGATAAGACCAGAACACTTCTGTTGCTGTGAGAGGCTCGGATAACATGAGGGGGGAGTTTGTTCAATAAACTATCCCCTCATCCAGAATCCCCCACAAATCAAATGCCAAATGATACTCTCAACCAAGCCAAAGAATCAAAGAGTCTCGTCACTGAGGAAATGCAAAGTGAGCCCGAATGTGGGGGCGTTGTTTGCTCTTCGTTCAGTGTTGCCAACCAGGGTCCATTCCAACAGGTTTCACATCAGAAGAGCTCAGAGTCAAGAGCCATTGGAAGATGGTATGATGATACCCTTAACAGACACACAAAGAGCACAAGAAACCCAACAGATATCGGAAAATGCTTTAGACCACCATTGCCCAGTGTGGGCCCCTGGCGAAATCAGAGGTCTGGTGTCTGGCAGTTCTATGGCTGATACCAAAGCTCCGTATGGTTGCCTCTGGATGATAAACGACCATCTCGCAACCAGCCTAGTTGGACGGACAATGGGGAGTCCAAAATAAACAAGTGCACAAGGAAATGCTTGGTGTCCCATCGATGGGGGTTTCTTTCTGACTGACATTAGCGTCTGTACTGGCTGTCGGCCAGAGCAAAGGCTGAAAGTGTCTACCACTGAAATCCATTCTGGAGGAATACACAGCATGGTAGAAGATCATTACTTCAAAGCATGCTGGAGGACTCAGGCGACAATGTGGCAGAACGGGCGATTAATCCTCAGTCTAAAGACAAGGCTAAAACTGGAAAGTTCAAGAGGTGATGGGGGATCGTGCAGCAAAAGTCTCAGATCAGAGAATAACAGGACACCACACAGACGGCAACTATTAGACTCAAGGTGCTGGGAATGACCAAAGGCACTGAATGGTGGTCAAAGGCCAAAGGAAAAGCCAAAAGAGACATGTATGATTCAGGAGATGAGAAAAAAGAAGAAGTACCAAAAAAAGAAACTCCCAGAAAGCATCCATGCAAGTCCAGCAAGGGCAATGGACAACGTGGAGAGACTGCGCTCGAAAGACTCCAAAGAAGTCCTCATCTTGGAAATACATTTGGTCACATGGAGTCCCCTCTCAGTGATCAGCTTCAGTTCCTCAGATCTGCATATGACCATTCTGCCGCTCAAATGCAAACCTGGTGAGATGGGGAGAAAACAGGACGATCCTTTATGCCAATGCCCTCTGCCATGGAAAACAAACAGTGGAGGCATGTCCTTAGCTCATGTAAAGTAGCCCTGGCTCAAGGAAGGTACAACATGGGGCCCAGCAAGCCAGAGGAGTGCTCAAAGAGATTGTACAAGGTGTCTGGGCTAGTACCAACACCACGCAAAAAGGGGTAAAATCAGGACTCCAAAAGCGCCGGCAACATTCTTTCACGGCCAGAGGCAGTGCGAATCATGGGTGTCAAGAATAACCAGTGCCACACTATACAAAAAGAACATGGAACAGGCAGGGGCAGAGTCTGCTGGACGGGGGCAGAGATGACTTGGGAGTGCACTGCAGACCTCCCAGAATGGAAGAGTCCGACGCCACAGAGATTGCATCAGCAAGAGTGGCATGAGACAAGACATAGTAGTTCACTTTCAGTCAACAGTCAAGGCAGCCGATCATCGATCGAGCTCAACGGGTGCCATATAAGAAACAGAATGGAGGGCAGCTCAAGACTCTACAAGACTGAAAAGTATGGGCTGATCTGGCAAAGACAGCGCTGAGGAGAGAAGGCTATCAGGTCAAAGTCCTCACTGGGCGAAATTGAGCTAGTGGGGGGGGGTTGTTGTAGGAACGTCTGCATACAGGCCTCGTGAAGACAGCTCTCAGTTGCAGGGAGGGAAAAAAACCAGAGCCCTGAAAGCAATGGCAGAAGGCAGCAGAGAGGGTGTTCAAGCTGGATCTGGTGTCAAGGAGGGAACAAAAGTGAACTTCATTTTTCATAATGCTTAAATTTTCCTAACAGAATATCAGGTGTCCCAGTGGCTCAGTGGTTAGTGCGCGAGTCATTAAGTGGAAAAATGAGCATAAGTGTCCAGAAGGGCATGGGTTCGAATCCCAGCCATGGACGTCGTCTCCCGAGATGGGAAAAAAAGGGGCAGCAGAGGGACATCCGGAGTCATGAACCGGGTGTGGCCCAAACCCCCCTAGAGTGTCAGAGTTATAATGTCTGAGTCTGCTCACACTTGCATCTTGAAGGGGGCTCTTCTCCTCTAGAGGACTCTCCTGCTGTCCTACTAATGTAATCATGCATTTTCTATTGTATATCATATTGTAACCATGTTAAAAGATAGATCACATGCTGTAAGGTGATGATTTGATCACCATGTCAACAGCTTGACCGAGGTGATCAGGGGGAAAGAGGGTAGTGGGTGAGGAGGGAGGGAGAAGGTTAGTGTTCCGACGGAAGGGGACAGGGACGGTGATGGGGGGGGAGGGATTTAGGTACGAGTATGTTTTTATTTTCCTTTACACCCTTTCTTTTCTTTTTTTTTTTCTTTTCTGTGTAAAAAACATGTGAACAAGTGTATATATAAGATGTAGAAAAAGAAAAGAGGTAAAATGTTGTTGTGGTAAATAAAACGATATTTTCAATGACGAGTGTGATACTGACAGAACCAGTGTCACATGACACACATATTTGTTTTTTTTCTTTTTCGAACAATGTACGTAAATAGGACCGAATGCTTTGTGACAGTATAAGACAGACGGAACCAGACTTTATTTTAAAACGAAACACTGATGCTTTATGAAAGTTTAAAACTATAAAGAGAGAGAGAGAGAGAGAGAGAGAGGGGAGAGGGGAGGGAGGGAAGGGAGGGAGGGAGGGAGCAGACAGACAATGACAGAGCACAAAGGCAGAGAAGCATTGCTTGTGCTCTTTTTGTTGTTTGATGTTCTGTGATAGTGTCGGGCTAGCAGAACCTGGCTTAAATTTAGAAATTTAAAACGAAACATATTTTCTGTGAGTGTGTAAGACTGGCTGACCCCCACTGTACCGACTGAAATGGAACCTGCTGGTCTGTGACAAATGATAGTCTGGCAAAAAACACCATCATTACTTTAAATCATATATGAAATCCGGTGTCCCCTCTGAAAACGTTCCTTTATACTACAGCAAACGTTGTTTGACAGCACAACACTGGCAGAAATCTGAGAATATTAGACTATGTCAGAGAAATACTGCCAGAAACAATAAAGTAGAACCGTCGTTATCTTCTATCGCTGTTCCGATGAAGACTGACAGAACTGGTCTTTATTTAATTAAAAACCTTTCTTTGCTGAGTGTGTAACACTGGCAGAACCACAGTACCTGAAATGGAACCTTTGCACGACGATGTTAAATTGACATAACCATTATATTAATTCAAATGAAATAGAAGATTCAACATGATCTTCGTAAAAAAATGACACTGTTCTGTGACAGTGTTACTTTATGTATGCACATGCCATGTTAAAGGGGGATAAAAAAAAAAAAAAAAAAAAAACCTGGGAAAAAAAAACGTCTGTGATCGTCTGGGCTTGTATACGGACGCTTGTCACGTCATCGGAATGAATGAACAATTATTTACTGTGCATATGTTTCTTCCCGTAACGATCGTCTGGGTGCTAGTATTATTATACTCTACGAGCGTGCACGCTGGCATTAAATGGCAAAGCTTTAAATTATTTCAAACAAAAATCAGCTTCACACACACCCATCATGTTATCCACTCCGTCATTACAGTTGTCACCAATCGCACGGTTCCTCAGGAGAATGCAGTTTTGAAATGCCTGTGGCTAACATCTTCCGGTATGCACAATTACAGAGGTTGAATTTGATAAACAAGTTTGTCTGCAGCGTAGACTTGTACTATCGTGTTTGCACAATCACTTGCCGCCTGTTTACAAGATTCCTCAGAATTTAGCTTTCCCACCCATGTTTTGACAGACACAAATGCTCCTCGCTCCATGAGCATGTCTGAAAACCGTTTTTTCAGTCTTCGATGTCATAACGCCAGGCAAGTTTATAAATAAATACGCTGTACAAAATAGAAACAGCAAGGAGACCTTTTGGCCACTGGTTCGCATTTTTTTTTTTTTTTTTTTGGTCTTGTGGATTGATATGATTATGTAAACTCTTGTTCTCCTCTGTTATTATTCATTCCTTCTTCTTTTTCTTTCATGTATTAAAAACATAACATACGACCATAACAAAGCAAAACAAGTACGATTGCCATGTTATTTCCATGACTGACCACTCTTTTTGTACTCCCGCAGCTCTATAGACCAGGGAGTACTTTATAATGGGGAAGGAACAATCGCTCTCTCGCTCCTCGGCTCTCGTCGCTCCCACTCTCTCTCCCCCGTCTCACCTCCTCCTCCCCACTCTCTCCCGCTCCGCTGTCTCCATCCGCTCCCCTCATCTCTCACCCCGTCTCCTCCCTCTGCTCCCCTCATCATTCTCCTCTCTCCCGTCCTCTCAATCTCTCCCCCTCCCTCCCCCACTCTCTCCTCTCTCCTCTCTCTGTTCTGTGTGTGTGTGTGGCATGTGTGTGTGTGTGGTGTGTCCGTCCGTCTGTGGTCAAATGTGTTCCCACTCGCTCCAGACAAAACTACTGTGCCGAACTTTGTGAAAATAGTAGATGTATTCATTATGAGTCACGGATGATGCCCGATGTTTTTTTAATTTACCGTTATAGCCGTTACTAACGGATGTAACGGCCTGTACGGTTTTTTTTTTTTTTCATGGAATATCTCAGAAAGTACATGGCCGATCTTTCTGAAAATTAGCAGGTATGTTCATAATGGGGTGACGAATAATGTCCAATGTTTGTAGTTTACCGTTATAGCCGTCACTAACGGCTGTAAAGACCCATAATGGTTTTTCTTGTTTATGGAATATCTCAGAAAGTACGTGGCCGATCTTTTCTGAAAAACTTGTAGGTATGTTCATTATGGGTGATGAATAATGCCCCGATGTTTTAGTTTACTGTTATAGCCGTCACTAACGGCTATAACGACCCATAACGGTTTTTTCCTTGTTTAGAATCATCTCAGAAAGTACGTGGCCGATCTTTCTGAAAAATTGTAGGTATGTTCATTATGGGTGATGAATATGCCCGATGTTTTAGTTTACAATTGCAGCCGTTACTAACGGCTATAACGGCCCCATAATGGTTTTCCTTCTTCATCTTCATGGAATATCTCAGAAAGTACGCGGGCCGATATTTCTGCAAATTTGTAGGTATGTTCATTACAGGTCACGGATGATGCACAATGTTTTAAGTTCACCGCTATATAAGCCGTTACTAACGGCCCATATGGTTTTCTTTCTTCTATGGAAAATCTCAGAAAATTCTTGGTCTTGGCCGATCTTTTCTGAAAATGTGTAAGTAGGTTATGTTTTATATGGCCGATGTCACTAGATGATTTACTAATAATGATTAAACAAAAAGACGGTTTTCACAAGACGGTTTTTCTTAATTCCTGTTTTTCTTTCTTTTGGAAATGATCTCAGACACTTGGGCCGATCCCTTTCTTTTTATTGTTTTATTCCCTTTAAATTTTTCTCTTTTGATTTTACTAGAAGAGTGCCATTACTAATGGATGATTTATATTTTTATATATAATTTTCGGTTTTTCCTCTTATTTTATATCTCATCTCACGCGTATTCAGGATAAACTGGGAGTACGTTTATATGCTTTGCATCTTGTTTTGTTTTAGGTTGTTCTCAAAGATTGAAATTTAATGTTCTGCAAAAATCTATAAAAATGGTTTCAGTGTCTGAAAGACTGGGTGGTAATCAGAAAAGCCTTGTACTCATCAATGCATGTATATATCCAGGTGCACACACATCAAAAACAGAGATGGACCTTTCTGGAGGAAATAGAACATGAATTGGAGATCTTAATGCAAAAAAAAAATTGTAGGATCAACATAGTACCAATCCGCAAAGAATTGCACTGGAAGTGATGTTGGATGAAGTACTTCTTAGTGCATTGACATCATCATCCCCATCCCCAACACGTACAGGGAGGCAGGGTGACACCGACAGTGTCATTGACTTTGCACTCATTAGACCAAGATTCACAGCTGGCATGAGTGTAGAAGCACTTCTTCGTTGTGCAAATGATCATTACCCTGTTGTGTTCAGTTACAGAAAAACTATAAAAAGTTACACAAACGAAACAAAAGGACCCTTTTCAATATAACAACAATGAAGGGATATCATAGGAACGTTAAGGAGTAGAAGATGCAAAAGAAACAATACTGCAACCAAACAAATCGTTCAACCCCTTTGGTGGAATATAGACACGGAAACAGCTTCGAAAGAGAAACGCAAGGCTGTAAGAATTTTGGCAGAGAGAAAGAAGAATACCTTGCTCTGATCTAGCTATTAAAACAGACATGAATCAGAAAACTGAACAATTCCAAAGAGTAGCTGAAGAAGCAAGTGAAACCTAACAGCAACAACTTTGTTTGTCACTTAATTATGACACAACACTAGTCAGTTCTGGCACTTTTACAGTCGCATGGAAAGAAAACACAAAAGAACGCAACGCACCCAGATATCTTAGACGCTTAAGGGATCACAACACTCAAGGCAAATTTTGAGAAAGAGTCGGCTCTACTTAAACGTTTTATATCGTACAGAGTGATCAAAGAAATTTGAAGGAAAAGAAGAAATATTTGACCAGTTAAAACAAACACCTAGCTCAGGCTGGCATTGACTACAGTATCTGAAGTGGATGATGCAATAGCTAGATGCGCTGAGGGTAGTGCTCCAGGTCCCGACAAAGTACAGTATGCAGATATCAAACAGCTCTCAGAAGAGGAGAGAGCCCAACTCTTCAGTCTCTACCAGAAGAGTTTCGATAAAGGCACTAGCTGTTGCGACTGATCTGGAAGACACATACAACAAAGTCCAGTTTTCGCTTCTCATGGAACTACTCCTTGACTATGAAGTCCGCAGACGCTTACACGATGGATATCAGCGGCACTTCAGGAGAGAACCGTCATCTTACGATTTGGAGACTGGACGTCTCAGCCTCATAAACTTTCTATGGGATTACCTCAAGGTTCTCCTGTCTCCCCTGTTTTGTACAATGTTTTTACACTGAAGGCCTTGCAGACTTCAACGGAAACGAAATTGCTCAGGTATTGACACTAGTATCACGATCTGGTCTATAAACATCAAAGAATGCTCAAGAAAGAACGAAAGTAGTTCAGCAACAGTTGAACAACTTTGCTCAGTGGTGTCAAGAAACTGGATCGTCTATCAACCCTACAAAAGCCCAGACATTAGTCTGCACTCTCAACAACAAGACATCAGGGCAAGTACCCTCACCAGTTTCCTTCAGTGGAATACCAATTGAATCAACTAACAATCTACGCTATTTGGGTGTAGGCGTTGACAGAATCCTAACCTTTAGAAAGCATGTTGAGAATAAGCATAAAAAAAAGACCTATCTGCCATGAACACAATGGCAGCTAAAGGCATTTAACAGCGCCATCTCTACCGACTCTATCACGAACTTGTGTACTCAGGGTAACTGATTTTGGATTAGGGTTTACAACACTGTCCAACAGCAACCTTCTCTCAAATTATAAAGAATTCAAAGTGAAGCATTGAGATTGATTCTGGGAACCCACAAAGGACACACCAGTTGAAACTATGCGATATCTGCTCGACCTTCCTTCAATGCAGATAACACACAAGCTAGAACAGGTGAAGGCATATTTCAGAGCACTTGAAAATCCCCAAAACCCACTTCACGCGGTGGTCAAGGAAAACAAAAGGCACTCGGCTAGGACGTGGAAAAATCGTGGATGGGGCAGGCAGAAGACAGTATACAGCTTGTGTACCAGTTAGCAGAACTCAAAGAAACCAAAGAATGGGAGAAGTATCCAGACCACTTGAAACACCTCTACCAAATTGCCATTGCTCCAGAACTAGGAAGACATTGTCGAGAATGGCCAGAAGGCAAAAACCAACTCAGAAATTCAGATGCACGTAGAAGACCTTTGCACAGAAGATGATATTGTAATATACACTGACGGTTCTGTCACCAAAGGTAAGTCAGGCTTAGGATACACAGTGAAGCAAAATGGCCTAACTATCCAGGAGACAATGGTACGCACAGTTGAACACCTTCAAGTTTAAGTTTAATGGAGGTAGAAGCAGTGACACACAGGCACTCCACTGGCTTTCATCCACAAGCTAGTTTAAAACTCATCAAGCTGTGATACTGACTGACTCCATGAACCTACTTCAGAAAGTAAAAAAGTGGAATGGGAAGCCCCAGCTTTGAATGAACTAACTAATGCGCAGCCCTTCAAAACTGGAGAGACTCATAT
>JADBJO010019099.1:0-17500 GCA_016801955.1 Conus betulinus | reverse complement strand
TAAAGAGCTGCCTGATGACGCTATGTTCGGTCGTGTTCTTCTTGCTTCATTTAAATCTGAAATCAGTCTCTCAGTCATTCTTTCATTTTTTCATCCACGGAAGGTGCATACTCTGGGTACACGTGTCATCCCTATCAACGAAAGCACTGGGTAATAAACATCTTCAAGGTCAATTGATGCCTTGTAGCAGCCTGGTGCAATCAGTCTAAGAGCAGTCTGTAGAGTGTCCATCTTAACAATGGTGATATGCTATGTGTTTTACCCTATTCAGCTGTTTCAAATTAAAAATCATCCTGTGTTTTCGATCTTTTGGGGGGCGTGTAAAAAGTGGAAATGAACTGAGCATGATCTGGGGAGCATGTGGATATAAGCCCTTTTGCGACTAGGTTTTTGGACCTTATCAGAATTAATTTGCTTTTCTTTACAATTCCAGGTCTTGGTGATGTCTAGAAGCCCATGTTTGGCAAACGACCTGGTCTGGTTGAACAGTCAAGTTCACGTCCATTTACTGTTTTCAAGAATGTCAAGATGTTTTGTCAGCTGTCTCCAGGTTTTCACTGCTTTGTGTTCACTCTGCCTGCCTGAAGTGAAGGAACGTCAGCTTCTATGTCCGAGAGCAGGGCTATGGGGGAGCGTGCTCATCACTTACCCTTTTTTGTGTTTTGCCTCTCAGGCCCCTTCCTTTTGTGCCCTGCTGTGGTAAAACATCTGTCTCTTCTGCCTGCCCTGCAATGCTTTCTGCGGGCTGAGCCCTTCTTTGGCGTAAATTTGTCTTGCCCTATAAAACCCACGCCTCGCAGGAAGAGGTGCTGGCCTCTGATGCCTGTGTACGCCACATCCCACTTCTGTCACAGCTGAGCCTAGCCTCTTGAGCCCCTTCTTCCCTCTTTCCACTTCTCTTACTTCTTTCAGTGATTCCAGCCAAGGTCATCCCAAATACCCACTTGTAACAGGCATGGAGTCAGTGCTATGCACAGCGAAATCATTGCTAAGGAACGGGCGTAAAATCCCTGCCTGCATCTGAGGAGCAAAGCGCCCACCAAAGTGTATGTCCAGAGATGGCTCCTCTTCAGTTCTTTGTCTACTGTGCTTATGCCCTTGCTATCAGCATGGAAAACAAGCTGAGAGCTGTTGACAAAGCAGTAGCACCTTTGACGATGGCCCTTAACTCTGAGCCAATTTCTGATCTGCTTTCCCTAGCAAGGCTGGAATTTTCCTCTTTTTCTCCATACATTGGGTTTAACTTTGGTAGACTTTTAAATTGTCCACTATTTTCAGGTCTTTTGGTTTATGTCAAACTTTTCTTTCAAACTTTTTTTTTTTCTCCATCGGTGATCAGCAGATCACATTTTATGTGTACCACCATGGAATCTTGAAAATTCTCAACGTTTTTTTTTTTTTTTTTTCATGTTTAACAACAACTTTTATTCAAGAAACAAATAACAGAATGCCGTTGGTTTTGTTCCTCCTCAGTGCTTCCTCGTACAGAAACCTTTACCATGCTTCCTGGGTCTTCCATGACCCAGTGACTCAATAAACAAAAACCTCGTATCTTATAACGGATGTAGCTATGCTCAAGAAACTTAGGAATTTGTCAACAATTTTAATAGCCGTTGGTCACAGAAATTTCATGTATGGGCACAATCCATTTATCACGTGAATTAGGTCACTGGTTCCCCAGGACCTATACATTTTAATGGGTTGCAGATGACCCACGCCAACGGGTGAGGAATAAGCTGCTGACCGCTCTTTATCAGGTGCGGGTCTTATTACAAGACCCACGCGATCCTGAGCAGGGATATCATAGAGAAAAACCTCTACAAAATGTGTGGGTCTTGGGCGACCCGCACGATCGGGTCTGTGTATCAGAAACGTCATCAAGTAACAGGTTATTCAGTCCTCTGAGTCCTGTTTTGTAATACGATCAGGTCAGTGTGTAAGTCATCCGGTAAAGGGTTAACAGGTCTCTGTTTTTGTTTCTTATTTGTCTGAGGGGAGTGAGAGGGCTATAGGGAGTGTGGTGTTGTGTGTTGTGGTGTCAGGGATGGGTGAGGCAGGTTACAGGCGGGAAATAGTCCGGGGGTGAGAGGTAGGGTGAGGGAGGACTTGCTGGTGTTTTTTGCTGGTTGTCGGTCTTGGTTCGTAGGTAGGCAGGGTAGACACCACGGGCCGGGAGTAAAGACAGTTGATGTGATATGACCGCATGTCTGATGATTTGTGGCTTGGGGGGTAGTTCGGGGGGTTGTGGAGTGAGTGGAGGTTGGGGGTGAGAAGTTGGCGGTTGCATCTCCACTAAGCCCGCGGGTTCAATGGCGTGTGTCGGCAGCAAATGGGTCCAGTCTTATCATCGTCACTCGGCTCTCTTCTCGACGCAAGAAATCCCGAAAAAAAAAAGGGAAAAAGAAAAAAAAAAGAGAAAAAAAAAAAAAAAAAAGGGAAGAAAAAAAACCCAGGGATCGCCGTCGTTTTGATGAAGACCTGGACTTTCGGGGGGGGGGGGGGCCGTCACTTTTGCAGCCGTGGACTTTCGGTGCGCCGTCGCCGATGGACTTTTCGCCGAATGGACTTTCCGCTCTGGGCAGGATAGTTTTGGGCATTGGGGGCGGGGGGTTTCAGTTTTCTATCTTCGCTTTCCTACTATCCTTTTAGAGAATAGGTTTCTTTTTTTCTCTCTTCTAACTTTTCTCATTTAATGCATGAAGAGACTGGCGCAAGAACGGCCCATCAGAATTCAACCAATATTGCATCAATGTTATGCGTGCTCTTTGGCTTCTAGTTCGTGTCTTTTTTTTTCTTTTTTTTTTTTTCTGTCTTTATTTCTTTTTGTCTTGTTCTTCTTGTTTTCTTTTCCCCACGCTCCGTCCTTTCCCTTCTTTCTCTTTCTTTTTCTTTGCCCCTCTGTCTGTCCCTGTTTGTCTGTTCTGTTCGTTTCTAAATTCCTTTTTCCTCCCTTTCTTTCTTTCTTTTCGCTTTCCCTTTTCTCTTTTCTTTTCCTTTTCTTTTCTTTCTTCTTTCCCTCTTCCTTTCCTTCCTTCAAAAGGAAAAGAGTTTTTCTTCATGCTTCAGTTCTTCTGACAGGGTACATGTTTGTGATATATAATACTCTTCCACAATAACAGACATAAAAGCAAAATATTTCTTGTTGATTAACATTAGTTCTTTTTCTAGAAAAGCGAGAAAATGAAACCAGCAATGTATTTTTTTTAAGTTTAGAAACGCTCCCATCCCTTCAACGAGTGACGAACCCTTGAAGAAATACAATGTATGATCAACCGAGAGAAGGCGAAGAAGATCAATGTATTTAGTCAGTTCAAAATTGGGTATTTCCCCTATGAACTATAATCTTCTGTTCACACAACGGTTGTTTATTATCTATCAACTTAATGTCCTATGGTAGAAACCCGCAAGTGCCCCGTGTCTTTTTTATAGTATTTGTCCCAATGTTATATTTTTGCTCCATTTTTTCACTTTTTTTTTTTGACGAGGTTTTCCTAATTTGTTTACAATGTTTAACCAAGGAGCCTTTATTTAATTCGTAGGTGTTAGTTTCCTCCTCTTTCAACCAATAACTTGTGATATCATATCCATACCCTTTCGAAAAATTTGTGCTTATTACCATTTTTTTTGTGACCTCAATAATACATTGTATGTGTTTTACAAATTTCACTAAATGGCATTTCAACAAAATCATTCGTTTATATTCCAAGTCACAATACGGTCTTTCTCTGTCCTGTTCCTTTCTGTAAGGTCTTTATATTTGTTTTTTGTTTATAATCCTGTAGCCACTACAGAGTCTATATTCCATACTACTTTTTTTTTTTTTTACTCTTTTTTTTTTTGTCCCTTAAAGAAAACACTGTTCAATGTATTCTTTTTCCTATTACAGAAAAAGAGAAAGACACTTGATGGATTCTTAATCCATCCCCATCTTTTTCCATTTTGAATCAGCAGAATAGTTGGTTGCTCCATATTCTGAAGTCATCTTCCAATTTATTAGTTCGCAGTCTTTCTTCTTCTTTCTTTTTTTATGCATTTATACTTGCCATTAACCAATTACCCGCCTGTTAGAACTAGTCCCGTACTTTTTGTCGCCACAAAACTTTGAACCCCTAAAACCGACCACTACTTGGCTCTTAGTATCACTTTCTTCTCGATAAACGAGTGCGCCGATATATGATAGGGTTTTAACTTTCTTTTTTTGCATTTTGTCTCGTCCTTTCAATTTGATGTCATTTTTTTGTTGGTGGATGGGGGTTTGTGCTCTATCTTCCGTAATCTTTGTGTTTTGCCATCTCTTGCTAAGGAGGATTTTAATTATTTACCACAAACTAACCACTATTCTACTATAAAGGTTCTTTTCCTTTTTGTTTCCTTTATTTCCTTACTAACTCATATCTCTTTTCACTATCTTCTCCAACCATGCCATCCTTCAACAACGAAGTATGGAAGGACAATAGCAATCTGAAATTTCATCTCAACACCACTCTCTTCGAATATCAGGAAACTATCAAACTCTTATCCTTTTTTCTTTCTTCTCCTTTTTCTTTTTTCTCCTTACAAACTTTCTTCTCCTTTTTTTCCTTTATCGAATTGCAGGTTGAACATCTTTTGGAACTCTTCTGAATCATGTCCTGGGAGCTCAGGGGAAGCCCACGCTAGCGAGCGGCCGTTTTTTTTTACTTTTAATTTTGTTTTCGCCGTTTTTATCGACCCGCATTTTACCCGTGCCGCCACTTGACAGTCCTCTCTCTTGGGTGTGGTTTCCATCTTTCCTTTCTTTCCCGCTGGGAAAATTTCCATGCCAAACCTCAGTTGCTTTCCCCATAAATTTTGACAGAAAAAGAAATAGCACCAGACTAAATCTAACAAAGTCTCAGTGATAATATATCACAGTTTAAAAAAAAACAACGACTACAAGAGTGTAGCTTGCAGAATAATGTCTTCTTACATAGTAAAGCAAATACCAACAAAGCAAAGCGTCAAAACAAATTCTCGGGTCAAGAAAAAAAAAAGCAAGACGTACAGACTTTACCTGATGTCCTCGTCGCACACATAAACACATCAACATTCACATAGTCACACAACCTACACAAGTATATTACAAATCTTTGAGACTTCCCTCGCCTCACAAATTAGTCTGTCAGCATCCCTGTGTTGCCTGGCTCACCCATCAGCGTCAACTGGACCTGGCTTAGCAGTGCGCACAAACGCTCGTGTCACATCATGTTACTTCGCCTGACTAACGCAACAGAGAAGGATATTTGCCCTTTTCTTTAATGATTCAAGATTGGTGAGGCTCACGTATCTCTCTGATCATTGCTCTGTGGAGAAACAAAAATAGTTGCTGAAAATGTTCAAGGACTGTTCTGGTTTGAGCAAAGGACGCAACTGTATGAAAGTTCTCATGTCAAAGAAATCATTTTGTGAGAAAACTCTCTGTTGAAATTAGTCTGTGGTCGTGGAACATAAATTTGCATTCTTTATTCTTAGGTACACATTTCCGTACAATAAAGGCTTCAATTGCTAAGTTGACTAGAGGTTGCTGACATTGGTTTTATATTGTATGCAAACAGGCCTGTAGGCCTAACAATGTATCTCAACCGAGTGCCAGTGGATAGTATTGTGCAGGCTGTGTTCCGTCTCTACAGAAAAAGATTGTTCAAATTTCAATTAAGAACCAGTCTTAAGTCTGCCGTAACCTGTCGATCTCTGTGAAGAAGATAATAGATGACAAGTTTCAGCCAAGAGAAAATCTAGAATTTGTCGTTGGTTCGCGATATAGACACGCGAACCAAAGCTTTGTCCTGTGAAGACTGATCTTTGGATACCCTCCAGAGCAAACGTCTTGTCTGCCGCTCCATGAAGGTCGGACCCCTGCCTGTACACAGACTTCACCTGTGTGTGTAACACTGAGTGCACTTTAAACTTGACAGCCAGGAACTGTCAACTGCAAAGCGTGTCCGGCGGACAGCCAACATGTGATTAGCAGGCAGACAGAAAGCCCCATCAGATTAACAGAAAGTGACAAATGCCTTCCATATGCGCAGTAAAAGTCTAACTAGCTAACAGCGAAAATACTTATCCTCCTACTGCTTGATCTAGGTCTGAGCAAAGGCAAAAATAAGGTGCTGACCTCTTTCCTGTACACTGAACCCCCTGTCAGTAGTAGTATTATAGGTAGGAATCACGCCCTATGGAGATGGGGAATGGATTGTATGTCGTCATAAGAAGTGACATTAGCGAAGTGACATCACCCGGAAATGACGTGATAGGGAAGTGAAATCATCCAGAAACGAATCATCCGGAAGTGTCAAAGGGAGTGACATCATATGAAATGACATCACTCTCGGAATGGCGTCATCTTACAGGAAATGACTCGTTCCAGAAGCGTCATCCCTTCTCATCCAGCATGTCGTGATCTTAAAGCGGAAATCGCGCGTGAAACGGACCTGACCTTTCTCTTTTTTACTACGCAGTTTGAGTATCAGTCTCCCCCGAGTCACCCAATCTGTCGAGCGTGAGGGGAAAGAGGGTGGCTTACAAATCAATCAAGGGTATAAGTAAAGCAACTCGAGCGTGGCTTGGATGGGAAGGGTTACTGAGTAGGTCACACCAGGATAGTCCATTTGGTGCTGGGGAAAGGGTCTTGTTTGTTTTTTTTTTTCCATCCCCCTCAAGATGGATGTTTGCTGGACACACCCTTTTACTTGCGTCATAGTGGGGCCCTACTGGCCCTGGGGAAAACTCGTTTTGTAAAACGTTTTGTTATAAATAGCCTTAATTTTTTTTTTACTTTACAATTTGTTTTTGTTTGAGAGAGTGGATAGGACATAGACAAAGCCACCAGGGGATTCAAACATACATGCATATCAAGTGACCATGGAGACAGACTAGTCCCTCAACATGTACATCAAGTCCAAAAGTACACTTCTACTAAAGATTGGTATAACTGCCATTTTTCAAGCAGTTTTTGAATAGACTTTACGCTTTTCACAACTTGCTGTTCAAAATTATATTTTGTCTTTAAATAATGTAGAAAGCTTATTACAGTTGGAAGTTTTTTTTTCTCATGTTTGCATTTATAAATTAAATATTTCGCTAGAAGTAATATGAAGTCAAAGGGTTTCATCACCTCTGAAATTATTGGAATGCCAAAAATAATACCAATTCATCAGACAAATTTAATGAAACGACAATGCTGACATTTTTCTTTTATTGTTGCTTGAAGTTGTTGCCAAAATGTGCCATAATGTTCACAAAACCAAAACCAGATGCTCAATCTTTTCCCTTTCTTATATTACAAAATGTACAATGATCATCAGTTCAATTCTCATGTTTGACAACACAATATTTGTGCCAATATATGGTATCGAATTTTTATCTGAAACCATTTTTTATTTCTTTTTATTTTGTTGTACTTTTTTAAAAATGAACATCCATTCCAATTCCTGTTCAAGTTTTTTTTATTCCTCTGCAAAAGCAGGGTTTATGTTGTCACAGAGAAAGGCATCATAATAAACATGTGCCTCTCTGCTGACCAAGCAGATAAGTTGCCACAATTTAGACCTAGCTTCATTCTTAAAAAGACTGTTTAATCAGCTCCACTCTTGTTCTTTGCCATTGTTACTGCAGTTTTCCGAATATACGCGTTTAACTCCCCTTAATAATTCAGTACACAAAATAAAGTCAATGCAAGATCCATATTTGTCATTGAAAACTCTATCTATGCCAAAAGCGTGCAATCTTCTTTCACAATATATCCAATTGTGTATATACTTTTGTCGAGCAGACTTTGATCAAGGCTTGTTTTTGTTGTTGTTGTTTATCGTGATATTTTCATTGTAAAATATATTTTGGAAGCCATTCCTTTGAAATGCAAGTATAATCCTGCGGCCAAATTCTTTGCATGCCTCAAATACATCAGCCCAAAAATTTGTTTTGGAACAATTGGCCTAGAGGAGCGACTGCAACCAATATTTTTCAGATAATCTATTCTTGGGACAACTTGCCAAAAGTAATAACCCTAACACTGCGAGATGATATTTATTTTTTTCTAATCCATGCAGTTGTAATGCAAAGTGTATATTTTTTTATTCTTGGCACACCAGTCCCTCCATTCATTATGTTTTTCAAACAATAGTGTTTTCTACTTATGCGATCCGTTTCTATTCCAAACAAATTGAAAAGACTGAGTTTGGAATAGCATTAATTACATCATTGGGAGGATTTGGAAGTAGAATCCAGAGATGAATTAGTTTTGGACAAGACTAAAGACTTTAAAACAGGCACCCTGCTAACCAGGTGGAGATCGTCTGTCTCTCTTTAACCGTACCTTATATAACATTGTTTAACCAGCCTCTATGTTTATTTGAACAGGCAATCAGGCAAGATCACTGGTAAATAAGAAAACCAGAATTTTAAAAGTACTGTGGATTCCACTGAAATACATAAATGTTGCATGTAGCGAATCGTCGCGTTTTTTCTATGCCTGACTGCTGAGCCATAAAGCACACGTTTCCTTTTCTGTGGTAAATATCAAATTTGATTTTTCTCCCCCAAACCTATCAATTGTTTATCAGAGTTTCCTAAAAAGACACTTTGTCACTTTCAAGCAGAATGTTCTGCATCGTCCACCATATTGTAAAAGTTTGTGTTTTTACCATCGTACTTATTTGGATCCCTTTTTAGTTCTCTATTATCTCTAAACATACTGGCAAGGATTTCCGTCACACAAAAGGAAATATGTAGGGTGAAACTGGGGTCCCCTGATGCACCCCGACCTACAGGATGACCCAACAGGATGCCTAACACACTTAGATTGGCTCTAGCATTCACAAGAACAGTTGACTTAATATTATTATAAAAAGTAGTTATCCATTTTACGTTATTATTGGTCCTTCCAAAACCGAATGCTATACAAGTACTATTCATTGAATCCCCATGAAGGCGGGCTTTCTCGAAATTTTCAAACATAAAAGCAAAAACGAGGCAGTTAGTGCATGTTTGTAAGTTAGTTAATGGAATTATAGAGTAACCATAATGTGATGCTTCCGATATATATTCTTGGTCATATAATCCTGTTTTTGTCTTCAATTGATCAAACTTGGAAGAACGAAACCAGTTTAGTCTATTCGCTAACAGCACGCTGACTGTCTATCGTATAAACAACATCATTAAAAGAGAGTAATTAGTCTACCGTTTTTAATGGCATCTCGAGATTTATCACTTGAGCAAGACAAACTATAATTCCTCCTTTTGTGTTTGTGAGTGGGACAACTCGCCTAGTTTAAAACGTCATTTAAGGATCGGTCAACGATTATTAGGTGATGGCCATAACAATTGAAGAACTTAACAGTACATTCCGTCTGATCTACGGCTTGTAAGTTTGTCTCAGTTGAAGTGCATAGCCAAGCTCCTCTATAGAAGTTTCGCTTCTAATTGTACCTTTTCTTGGTATGTTAAAACATGAGGGTAAAGTAAACCATTTAAGTCTTTTGCCAAGCCTCAACTTCCTTTATCGGTACAATTTTCATAAGAATTTTTCACTTCTTGTTGGACCTTTCAGCCATGAATTATTTCTGAACCATCATATAATTGTAACTTGGTCTATGTTGTTTAAGAAGTTTCTTTTTTCAACGTGAGCAGAACATATTGAATTGGACCTGTTCCCCTTCTGATAGCACAAAACGTGCTCGTGAGGCGAAGCATGACCGCTTGCATTTAGCCTCCATAAGTCTGACTGGTTCCTCTTGTCCCTGCTCTAAATCATGTCTTTTCTTCATCAGTCAACTGTTCCTTGGTCTCTACGTTTTTCCATATTCACTTGAAATGAGCTGTCGTACTTTTCATAACTCTGCGGTTTCTTTTTGCCGTTGCAATATGCTGTGGTTTGGATCTATTATTTTTCATTAATGAAACATCTAAAAACGAGTTTTATCTGTAATAGTAAAAAACTGAATTTCTGAACGCCTCAATAAATGGCAGTTGTTTCCCTTAAAATAGGGCTGATCTTACATACCTTTTCTATTACAGCTTTAATTTCCTCAGTTAATTTCAACCAATGTTCTGTTGCCCTTCAACAAGAACAATTAAATTCCAGAAGTATCGTTTAGTTTCTTTATGCAATGTTAAAGTCAGAGTAATCATTGAATGGTCTGTCTTGTATCCTTGCTTAATATCGCATCCATGACAAAGGGGGACTCATGATCTCTCCAAACTAGAAAAAAATCAAAGTCTACTTTGCTGCAGAGGGAGAGATCTGTATGGACATGTATATCTTTTTGATTATGGATTCAACCTTCTCCATTTATCTGTAAGATCTAGATTAGGCATCCATGTCTTTAACTTGCTGTTGTACATTAGCATTGTTATAATGCTTGATGGTAGTTAAATAATCCATTGGAAAAACAAGGTTCCAGTCCCCTCCAGTTAAAACATTTTCAAACCTATGTCTTAATATTACCTTCTAACTCAAAAAAAAAAAAAAAATGGAATCCGGATTATCCTGATTTGGGTCCATACAGGTAATGATCAACATTATCTTATCCAAAATGAAAACAATGGCGAAATGTAGTTTCCACCTGTATCTTTGTAAACCTTCTTTCCTCAAATTTAAGATTATTGTTAAAGAGAATCGCAAAACCTCTTGAAATTTGACAAATACTAAGCAAAATATGCTTTATAACCCCATTCTGCTCTGATACACATTTCAGGTTTGGGGTCAAATGGGTATCCTGTAAAAGATAGGACTGAAAACGCCATTTCTCCTCAATAGTGAAAACACAACCCTCCTCTTTTGTTTTTGATCGGCTAGGCCTCAGCAGTTCATTGAACAAAACTTACATGTTCCTCACGTTATATCTTTATAAGTGGAGGCAGAAACACAAAATATAGGGGGCAGAAACACCATCCCTAGCAATCGACACAATATCCAAACTGAAATACAAGCAGCTAATACAGACAAAATCACCAGTCCCCTAAGTGCCCAACAAAAGCTCACCATCTCTCCACAAAGGGAAAAACAGCATCTCATTCAAAAAAGGATTTCCTCCAGTTGAAACATAACAAGACCCAAATGTACAAAGAAAAACAAGCATGACGTAAGACAAAGCAAAAAATAGTAAAGTCTGGAAATCAAGGATATAATAACAATACATTGTTTTAATTTTTGGGAGCGGTGCACTATGTGGGCCAACCTTGGACATCACACTTTAAATGCTGGTCTTGGAGATATATAACATTCCCCGAAACATTTGTTTCACAATAGCGTTATGCTTACTTTTGCGACGTGTCTCTAGGTATTTTGCAATACGACCTGTAGGTGGGACGTTGTCCAAACTGATCATTCTGTGGAAGTTGCCTCGCTTTCGAAAAATAAATTTTGGATAATGTACATACGCTCACATGATGATGATGATTAACTTTCATAAACAACTTCGTAACGCGACCGCCTGTTTCATTCATTAATCATCAGCTGCTGATCATGAAATGTCTACAGTCTCCTTGTCTCGCGGTCTGATACACTGGTAGGAGCTAGCTTCGTAAACGTCACCAGTTTGTTTAGATCGCTTCTCTGAAGGTTGCTGTCATTCACCAAAACACAACTACATTATTGACTTAAGGGTATTGGTACCATCATTTATGATTTATAACAAAGTTTTATTCCACTGTCCATTGATTTTATGAACCGATGAGAGAGTTTAAACGTGAAATCCAAATTTCTTTATATGAATGTATGTATATGTGAGAAAATGGGTAATGTGACAAAATTATTGGTTTATTTGCTGTGTGAATGTGTGCGACCACAAAGTAATTTCTCAAATTGAGATAATAAAGTTTACGTTGACTTGACTTGACTTGACTACATACCTTTTTAAAATGTTTACAAAATGAGTTTTCCCAGGGCCAGTATGGACCCACTATGACGCAAGTAAAAGGGTGGTTTCACAGCAAAACATCCATCTTGAGGGGGATGGAAATAAAAACAAACAAGACCCTTTCCCCGACACCAAATGGACTGTCCCTAGTGTGTGAAACTACTCCAGTAACCCTTCCCATCTGAGCCACGGGGCTCGAGTTGCTTTTACCTCACGCTGTGTAGCCACCCGACGGATGGTGATGGGTACGGGGGGTGATTGCCCCCTTACAAAAACGATACTTCAAATGCGGCGTCATAAAAAAAAAAAAAGAAAATGTTAAGGCCCATTTCACGTAGCCATTTCTGCTTTAAGATCACAACACTCTGCACGATGATTGGTGTTGTACTTCTGGGTGCTGTACTTTCCCGGGATGAGGCTCATTTCCTGTAAGATGACGCCAGTTGTTTCCGAGTGGTGTTCACTTCCTGTGAGGTTAGTATCATATGATGTCACTCCTTTGACACTTCTGGGATGATGTCAATTTCCCTATCACCCTCGTTTTTGGGTGATGATGTAAGCTTCACGTATGAGGTTATTTTTCGCTGATTTCACATTCCGAGGACGTCATACATTCCTTAATTCCAGTCACCCCACCCAATAGTGCAAGCGCGCTAACTATGATACTACTCCTGTCCCTTTCCAGCATACTACCCGTTTGGATCAAGCTAAGTGCTAGGTCCCAAGCCCTACACACTACCTGCACCACTGTTAAATAGCTATTCCCTAGCCGCCACATGTACTGTCTGCAACCAACCTAAAGCTATGTCCTAGCCGGCCACACCCACTGCCTCTACCAACCTTAAGCTTGCAATGTCCCAGCGCCCCACACACTGCTGCACCACTTTTAAGCGTCATATGGTTCAAGCCCCACCACATGCACCCACCACTTTGTTAAGAGGTGCGTATGTCACCAGCCCTACACACCACCTGCGCTCACTGTTAAAGTACGATCGTCAGGGGTGGGGGGGTCCCAACCACGGTTGCACCACTGTTAAACTGTTACATAGGTCCAGCCCCACACACTGTCTGCACCACTGTGTTAAAAGTTGCTATGTCCAGCCCGTACCAAACACCTGCAACACTGTTAAAGTACTATCCCCAGCCCTACCCAAACTGCCTGCACACTGTTTAAGTATGGCTATGTCCTAGCCGTCCTACACCCACGCCAGTGCACCACTGCTTAAAGTGCTCTAGGTCCAGGCCCTACCCACTGCATCGCACCACCACTGTTAAAGTATACTATGTCCTAGCCACCCATCATGCCGCACACCTGTTAAAGTGCTATGTCATTAGTCCTACCCATCATCGCACCTGTCAAAGGTTCTATTGTCCTAGTAGTCACCCCTATATCTGCAACACTGTTAAAGTACTATGTCCTCGGCCTACCCACCACGCTGCAGCCACTGTTAAAAGTACTATGTCCCTAGAGTGCCTACCGTATCATCCTGCACCACTGTTAAACAGTATGTCCTAAGTCTCCCCCAGACCCTACCAACTGGCCTGCACCACTGTTAAAGTACTATGTCCCCAGTCTCCATCGCAAACTGCCTGCACACTGTTGTTAAAGTGCTATGGTACTTAGTCTTACCACTACCTGCACCGCACTGTTAAAGGTGCTATGTCCAGAGTTCCTACCCACCACCCTGCACCACTGTTAAAGTGCTCTATGTCCTAGTCCTGTACCCCACTGACCTGCACCACTGTTAAAGTGCTATGTCCTAGTCCTACCTCACCACTGCACCACTGTTGTAGTACTATGTCCCAGCCCCCTACCCCACTGCCTGCAACACCACTGTTAAAGTACTATGTCCCAGCCCTACCAACCCCTGCACCACTGTTAAAGTACTACTGTCCCAGTGCTACCCACTGCCTGCACCACTGTTAAAGTACTATGTCCCAGCTCCTACCCCACTACCTGCATGCACCACTGTACAAGTGCTATTGTCCTAAGTCCTACCCACTACCTGCACCACACTGTTAAATGTGCTATGTCCCAGTCCTGCCCACCGCCTGCACCACTATTAAAGTACTATTCCGTCCCAGTGCTGGCCCACTCTGCCTGTGCACCACTGTTAAAGTACTATGTCCCGGTGCTACCCACTGCCTTGCACCACTGTTAAAGTACTATGTCCCAGTGCTACCCCACGCCTGCACCACTGTTAAACTAGGTCCTCAGTATTGTCCCAGCCCTAACACTAATAAAGGCCTATGTACCTCGACTGTTAAAAAGTGCTTCACTGTCCTTGTCCTACCCACCGCCTGCACAAAACAGAACGTGTTCAGCTTGGAGTTATATCACTGGAGCAAAAATAGAGCCCAATAGCGTAATGTTGGCACAGTCTTATAGGGCCGGAAATTAGCTCGTGGTAGAGCGCCGCCGACTCGTAATCTTGGTGTTGTGGGATCGAAATCTCCGCCGGGCCGTTACGGTACAGGGCGATTTTTCCCTCGGAGTTAACATTGGTTCTGACTCCATTTCTCATACAGTCCGTCGAATGAGACTATAAACCGAGGTTGGGTCCGTGTGTGTGTGGAAACGCCACGAATACATTCTTGCACACAGCGTAAAATCCCAATCACCAACTTTCGGAAGAGAATGCCAGTTTTGGCCGTTGGTAGGAATTTGTGAACACGTTACACATAGCATGCACCTTCCCCGACGTTGGAGGATGGGCTGCCTTAATGGCGGGATGAAAAGAAAAACGGTCATACACACAAAAGTCCACTCCCTTTGTTGGGCAGATGGGATTAATCCATGCCTTTCTGTGCAGGGGGATGTCCGCAGGAGTATCAGCCTGCATACGCAGAAGTCCCGGTCTTCTTGACAGTTTCACTCCATTAGGACTGGGCTATCTTTTTCTCTTTTTCTTATTTTTTTCCTTTTTTTCTTTTTTCTTTTTTTCTTCTGTGTCTTATTTTCCTTGCAACGACAGAGGTGTTTTGTGCCACGCCGCTCATCATTCCAGGTTTCTGTCCACAGCCACACCATAGTTTGTCCCGCTGCAGCCCGATACTGGCAGTCCATACGTCACTATCATGTGGTCATGAGGCAACCCACCAGAGGAGATACTGCAACTGCTGCTGAGTGTTGTGTGCATTCATCAGCGCCTGTTCTGATCCAACATGCTGACAGATCCCAGGAAAGACTATACCACCAAAGGTCATATGTGTGTATGTATGTATGTAGGTAGTAGGTAGGTAGGTAGTTATGTAGGTAGGTAGGTAGTAGTAGGATTGGTATGGCAGGTAGGGTAGGTATGTATGTAGGTATGCGTGGTATTGCACTGGTTTTTTTTATACCTATTGGATTCACTGAAATCTAAATTTGACCCACATAAAATGAGACCTACTGACGATGCTATTAACTCCAGCCCCGAACGGTTTCAGCCGCGATGTGGACGATAGCCTTTGTTTCCACTGCCTGAATTCCGCTTCAGAAAACTTCTCCACTTCTTCCCATTCATCCGTGTGTGGGGTTTCAAGATTGGCCAAAAGTCCCCCCCACCAGTTGCAACAGGCGTGGCGATTGCATTCTCTTGGGGTCCAGTAGGTGAAGCTGGTGTAGGAGCAGGTAGCAGCCTTAGCAGATGCCAGAGATCCACGTTCTGCCGCTTCCCACACAGGAGAGAGTTCACCCTCTGTGGGCGTTGGCTCGTTCGTCTGCTTGTGGCTACATGGCAACAGAGCAAAAAAAACTATATTTTGTGCTTATTTTTTGCATGCTCACAGTCATATTGCATGCACTTGGAATACAGAAACCAAAAACGTTGTTGGACCTAAAGATCATGCACGCCTGTCCTTGACACTTATCTGCAAGTCAGTTAAAGTGAATCTGCCTGGCGTTTTGTGTTGGGTGGGTAGTGTTTGTTCTAATACTGATTTCCCACCCTTTTTTTCCCCTGATGGAACCCCCCACATTACACTGCTTTGATATGTCCGTTCGAGCATATACCCCGTGAGGCTTTAAGCAGATCTTCCCTTATCTATGTTAGCGTGTTCGAGACACAACAGACAGATGGCAAAACAGTAGGAGACGCACGATCGGACCCTCTAAAATGAAAGCGTTCGAAGAGGCATTATGCAAACCAACACCGCAAAAATACGCAGGCTCAACCGCACGCAGTTTCGACCCTTAGTAATTACACACTTGCTGCGACTTGCTGCAACATGAGGCCAAATGCCTTGGTCTCTGAGTTGTTTCGCCAAGCTCCCTCCCTTAAACCATAACGTAGCAAGAGCCTAAGCCTAGATTTTCCCACATAGTCGCTGTCACAGCACTGATAATGGAAAGCATGGATTTTAGTGTTCGTTTTTTATTCAGGGCCTCGCACTTCGCTTGATATCTTGTTTTATTGTTGGGATCTCTCTTTAGGTTGGGGTCCTTGTTTTTCCCTTCAGTTTGTTCCTCGGTTTGTTGTTCCATCTGTGCCTCATATGTTTGTTTTCATCTTGTGTGATTCTGACTTCAACGTTGTGTTGTATCTTTGTTTCTCTGGTCAACACGTTTCAAATGCAAACAAAGCAGGTCATACAAACGCAAGTAATCTTACCGTAAACAGAAGTTTTTCACCCGTTGAGCTATACCGAGTAACATTTCACACTTGCTGGCTACACTAATTACAACACCAAAACCATAGAAACACACCCTCTGCAGTGACACGTGTGTCAGAACTGAGAAATGGATACATGGAGGATCTTTCTCTACACTCTTCTCTCACGGCGCGTCTGGTCATCGCTTCAGCATGGCTTTGATGAAAATACCAAATACGTGGGTTACTAAATAAATCAATAGATTAACGAAACCCAATGAATTAGTTATTAATCAATAATTCAACAGCACACACACACAACACCCACAACCCACACACACCCACAACACACACACACACCACTTCTCTCTCGTCTCGTCTCTCTCTTCTCTCGCTCTCGCTCTCACGCTTTGTTGTGGTGTGTGTGTGTTTGGTGGTGTGTGTGTGTGTGTGTGTGTGTGTGGCGTGTGGTGTAAACGTGTGTTAACAGTGTCATGTGTTTACACCAAGCTTAGTCTGCTGTAACGGTTAAAGTGGTGTTAACTGTAGTCAGCAGCTGACAGCAAGCGTGCCGACGGTAAGTGGTGAATGTCTAACTGATTGGTGTTCATTGTAAAAAGGTATAGTGTCAGTTGGCATCAGACAGCGTGTAGTAAAGACGTAGAAGCATTGCTCTGACTTCCTGAGTTCACTGAAGCGAGAACGAAAACGGTATGTGTGTGTGTGTGTGTGTGTGCGTGCGTGTGTGTGTGTGCGTGCAGTGCGTGGAGAGGTGTGTGTGGGGTGTGTGTGTGGGTGTGTGTGTGTGTTTGATGACAAATAATCTCACAGCTTAGAAGTGTGCAGAAAGAGGACGACAGGTCCCGCAAAGTTGTCATCATTTTTTTAGAGAGAGCAAAAGAAACGTAACAAGCCACATAAGAAAAGAAGTAAGATCAGCATAGATTCCATGTACACACAAAAAGGTTTGAAAAGAAAAAAGGCCATCCAAACACACAGGCATCGATGGAGCAGTCCTGCACTGTTTGATAATTAAATCGCTGATGGATGATA
>JADBJO010019098.1:0-33946 GCA_016801955.1 Conus betulinus | reverse complement strand
AGCTGAAGAGGGCGGAGGAGGAGAGCCGCGGCCTCAGGTCCGACAAGCAGGCCGTGGAGAGCCGGGAAACGGGACAAGCACCACGCCCTGGAGCGCACGGAGAAGACCGTCATCACGGAGGTGAACGAAGAGTGCCGGAGATCCGCGTCCATGTTGGGAGTCACGCCGCGGCAGGTGCAGCTGAGGTGAGGAGACGGGCATTTCATGTGTGACGTCATGACAAGGTTTTGCTCTTACTTTACGGCAGTCTATTTTTTTAAGTTTACGGTCTTCATCAGGTCAATTTTTTTTTTTTTTTTACAATGTGCACCCTTGCATATACAAGAAGCATTGACAGCATATATTATGATCCATATACAAACAAAAATCATTCATATTACCTACACAGTAATTAAATTCTCTGTGTTGTGTTTTTCAAAAAAGAGAAAAGCGAGTCTTCATCATAATGAGCAGTTTTCGTGAAGCACATCCACGTATAAAACTTTTTTTTTTTTTTTTCAGATACAAAGTGGGCAAAGTATAGTGCAGAATTTGAGGTTGTTGTCTTTCAAACTGCATTGATATATTCACATGTTGCTGGCAGGACAGTCAAGGTGAAGGTTCTGTCTGCTCTGTAATTGTCACACACCTAAAATGATGATTTTGTTAGTGCTTAGTTTGCTTTTGTTAAAAAATCGATTCATGAAATATACTTTCAACAGTTTTCAGTCTACTCAGAGGTCCGTAAGTGAGGTGCATTGTTTTGTTTATCCACAAAAAGGCCCTCAAGTCGAGTTGTTCATGTGATCTCGTTTAGAATCCCATTTGTTCCCAAATTTCTGCCAGTAAATCTAACGAAGAAACGTTTTTTATTTCTTTCTTTTTTTTTTTTTTTTTTTTTTTTTAACATCTTTCATGTGTCTAATCATGGCGAGAATTTTATGCGGACTACTAGCCACAAACTATAACGTTTCATTCTTTTATGTGGCTTGTTTCAAATCTTGTACTCAAACCCGAGTCAAATGATGCTTGTGATGAATCGAATGGTGAATCCATCACAGTCCTTCCACTCTTTGCCAGTATTTCCCTCCCTTTGAATTCCAGACCTTTACATTAGACACATTGCGCTAATTGCTTCATAGCAGGGTCGCAAAACAGCGGAACAAACGTGCACCACTACGCTTTCTGTGTACGCCATAGACCACCTTCGTGTTGTTGAGACTATGCTTGGATGATGCTCCCCGTGTGCTTTTCTTTTCACAACCTTCCTCAGCTTAGCGAAAATAACGTTTCTTTGAATCTCACGTCATGAGCCAGAGAAGACACAGGATGGTATCTCGCCTCGCGATCCCAGCACGCGCTTTTGTCTGAGTCTTGGGAAGTTATTCCGCTTAGGCCACGACGCTGCTTCCGGGCAGCGCAGTCACCGCGTGCCACCTAACCAGAGAACTGTTCAGTTGTTTGAGCTGCCCCCTTGGGGTTATCCCGCCTGTCAGCTGTTTTTCGTGGAGGTCCGTGAGGTCGGCCTACTGCCTGGTCGCAGCCTTTATGCACGTGAGTCGGCTAGGCTATAAGCAGCATTACCGTGGTCCGCGTGAGAACCACCATGTATAAGTTTGCCTCAGACGTGATAGTTGCACGCTCTTAGCGGTGAAGTGTAAAACACATAGCTAGCCCTGAAACAGGAAACAGAGAGCCAAATCACCTCAACAGGAAATGGAGAATGCCTTCATACGCGCCGTAAAACTCATAAGAAACGAAACACCAAAGATACATGTCCTCCCATCCCCTGTATCTCTGAGCCAAGATTCGCGCTGTTGACAGACACACGGCTTAATATCCTCGTCGGGAAATCGAACGGTTGACGGGCATGGACAGGCCGGCTTCAGGTATTTTTCCTTTGGGATCGCTTTGCAAGCATGGTCACTTCTGCGGTGGGACGCGGCGTAAAAGGCCGTGGGCAGTATGCACCAGGAGCAAGACGGTTCCATGTCATTCACAATTCATGCCGTGTACCGGTCGGCAGGTGCAAGGCGACTGCGCGGACCTGGTGGCATGTTGCTGGGAGACCCGCCTTCAGCCAAACGGGTGGGAAATATTCCATGACTCGGCCATTGTGGGCGCTTGTCTGCAATGCACGTTGGCATGTGTCAACATTCCTGGGCGATTTTGACCTGAGGGTTGTAATGTTTACAAAACACGTGCGCGCGCGCGCACGCACACACACACACACACACACACACACACACACACACACACACACACACACACGGGCGGGCGCGCGCGCACACACGCACACATGCATGCATGCACGCACGCATGCATGCGCACGCAAACGTACTCATGCACGTGCGCGCTCGCACGCACACCCACACATATGTATGTATGTGTGTGTATATACATATCAATATGCGTGTGTGTGTGTGTGTGTGTGTGTGTGTGAGAGAGAGTGAGTGTGTGTGTGTGTGAGAGAGAGAGAGAGAGAGAGAGAGAGTGTGTGTGTGTGTGTGTGTGTGTGTGTGTGTGTGTGTGTGTGTGTATGAGTGTGTGTGTGTGTGTGTGAACGCACAGATAGATAAATGGAGAGTGAGACCCTCTGACAAAGACTTCTGCACAAGGAAAAAGAGAGCCTCGCGCTTACGCAGAGAGAGAACCTCATGCACACACACACACACACACACACACACACACAGATGGGGATGGGGGACCCTTGCACACAGGGACAAAAAGAGATAAACCCTTGTTCTCTCTCTCTCTCTCTCTCAGAGAGAGAGAGAGAGAGAGAGAGAGAATCCGTGCACAACGGAGAGAAGTTCACGAACTTAAAAATATCTTGGCAGGGGAAAACTAGTCACAGATGGAGACCCACGCACAAAGAGGCTCCCACGCAAAGTAAAAGAGAGAGAGAGAGAGAGAGAGAGAGAGACAGGGGTGGGGGTGGGGGGAGAAACGTGCAAGTTGAAAAAGCGCCTATAACTCACGATTGCCGTCTTTTCGGATCGTGTGATTTCCATCTCTAGCAAACCACTGCAGACTTTCAGACGTGGCTGCGAAGGGCCCGGGGACATGCATAAAGAAGTGCGTGTGTGTTGTGCCTTCACCGCGTAGGTCTGCTGTGTAGACAAGAACGCTGCCCCGACAATGTGAATATGACACGGTGGGGAGAGAAGAAAAGGGTCTGTTTGCTTTGTCACGGCCCAGTCCAACTGGTTTTTTTTTTTTTGTTTTTTTTTTTTTTTTCAAACGCACTTTCGTCTGGGTAGACAGATGTAAAAGGTGAGTCGATTCCCCCCCCACACTGCTTTTTTTTTTTTTCTGTTGATACTCGCAGATTGTATCCGCACGTGTTTAAGCATTGGCAGTTCATTTAAGAAAACGAAACTCATGGCCGCGGCATTTCTTTGGTTTTTCTTTTTTTTCTTCTTTTTTTTCTTTTTCTTTTTTGGTCGTTTTCTTATGATCCCACTGAATCTGTTATGAGCAAGAAGAACAACAACACCAAAAAATTAATGACAAATAGCACGTGGAAAGATACTATTGGCGGGTGTGAACCACACATTGAAAGTTTATACCTGACCGAAGTGTAGTCATGAACATGTGCGAGTGTGAGAGAAAGGAGGGTAGGCTTGAAATGGTCACCAATGGTTTATTTGACCAGTAAACAGTGCGTTTGTCATTTCTTTTTCTTAAACATTTGTGACACATACTTTTAACATTTTACAATAATGTTTTGCAACTTCCATTCTGCTGATAGTGTCGTCGTTCAGTTACGTATGCACGTGCCTGTTGTGACCAAG
Source organism: Conus betulinus (assembly GCA_016801955.1). Lineage (NCBI taxonomy): Eukaryota > Metazoa > Mollusca > Gastropoda > Neogastropoda > Conidae > Conus > Conus betulinus. Next base: position 30,170 of record JADBJO010019098.1, on the reverse strand, counting down.
AAAAAACCGTAAGCGTGGGCTTGTTGCTTGCTGTGTGAAAGTGGTGTCCGTCTGTACGTAAGGACTAAAGTATTGTAAATCACACGAAAGTATTCGGTCACACGAAAAGTATTCGGTCTCATCAATCGCCTCCACGTCATCAACAATGTGGAACGCAAGAAAGACTTCCTCACATATCAAACACCCACACTGACTAAAACTTCAGCAGTTTAGAAAACGCGCGCGCTCGTACACACATACACACACACACACACACACACAACATACATACACACACACACACACACACACACACACACACACACACACACACAGGTGCACGCGCGCGCGCGGGCGCTTGTCCTCACTACCCACCCACCCTCCTCCACCGCTCGTCCCTTTTTTCCCATTCCTTTGCCACAAAAAGACACAAGTATGTATGCTATGTTTGTTGCTGTTGCAAGAGAGAGAGAGAGAGAGAGAGTGTGTGTGTGTGTGTGTGTGTGTGTGTGTGTGTGTGTGTGTGTTAGAACAATCCACTAAAGTTCTAAAACAGTGAAGCGATTCTGCCGAACGTTGACAGTGGCTCTTTACATAACACCGAGGTATGACGCGACTGACTGAAACTGACTTGCAATGGTCATGAAGAAGGCCTCTTTTACAACCACAGCACTGAGCGCATTTGTGTGTCAATACTTTCAAATATCCTTTTCATATTCTGTTAAGAGCTTATTTTGTGAACATTTGTAAGTGTTTTTACGGGGACTCCAGTGTGATGAAGAACATATGTTTGTAAAGTACACTTATTTTTTAACGAAGCCAGTCTCCTTTGAAAGATATTGATGCATAAATACCGGCGTCTTGTTTCCAACCGAAACTATTGCAGTTTTATGACGAGCATCGTACGCGTTTTTCAAAAAGCCGACTTTCGAGTTACGATGCTCCAAGAGTATTGTATCCTATGTATAACAGCATTTGGCAGCCGAAACTGAAATGTAGGGAGCTTTTCGGGTTTTGACACTGAGGATGGTTGGGGCGGGGTCTTTTGTTTTGTTTTTTTCGTCTTTAAAGCCATAGGGCTTGGCGATATAAAACTAACACCCCCATCATAGGAGGAAGAAGCTGTAAATTCTCTTGATAATGAAATGTCATCAGCTCATTAAGCATTTTCCGTTGTGTAGGCTATCACAGTTGATATCGTGATGCTGAGCAAAGAAAATGGTTGCTGCGGTCTCCATTTACGCCCCCCCCCCCCCCCCCCCGCCCCCTGCCCTCCCTCTGCATCCGATATGCACATGTTATTCAAGTCCATGGGCGATGCAGACGGGTCGTGGGGTTTCATGGCGGAGGCGGGGCAGTCGGATCTGCACAGGCTTCCATTCTTGGAAATCTGCAAGAAGTGGAAGACCTTGCTGTCCATCTGTCAACGTCTTTTATGTAACACGTATTCATGTGACATCACTGCATGAAATAACGCCTGCATTTTAACCTGTCTTTCACCCGGTCAACAACCATCCTCACTGCATATCCATAGCCCCCATTGCCTACCCCTAGTTTCCTTTGGTTTCTCTCCTAACCACGGCACAGCGGTAGATTTGTTTCCTGCAGTCCTTTACGAGCACATTCGCAGTCTCTCCTCCCCCCGCAAGATGGGCGTTATTAAGTGATTGCTTATTCTTCGTTTTCGTTGTCCCGAATGTCGTTGAACTTGCCCGAAGAAGGCCTAAGAGGTCGAAGCGCGTCGTGTGTTTTTTCATTCGTCTGTCCGTGTTATCTGGCGGAGTTATTTCAGATACCTTTTAAAATTTCTTCAGTGATCAAAACATTATTTTATGACCGTAAGACATTGTCGTTTGGGGAGGAAGAAAGGCTGAACACCAGTGCAGAATATCGTGCCTGTAGATGTATAGACATAGGGAATGGAGGGCAAAAGGGTTGGCCTTCCATCCCATCACTTGGACGTTGTGTGTGTGTGTGTTTCAGCAATGTGACGGATTTCCACGTCGACCCGTGCCTTGATCACTGCGGCCCTGGTGAGTGTGGGGGTGGGGGTGGTGTGGGGGTTGGGTGAGTATGAGGGAGGGGGGGGGGGAGTGGCAGTTGGAGGGAGGCTGCGGGGGGGGGGGGGGGGGGGGGGGGTAGGCTGATGTCAGTGTGGTGTGCTGTACTATATTGTGTATGATCATTGTCACCGATCTGATCAGCGTGGAAATCATACAGACGCGCCGACGGCTCTGTGTCGATCCGTAGCATCCTTCCACGATTGGGGGTGTAGGCTCATCGGGCTATGTATGGTAGTTGGGTTCAGGAAGGATGGTGGGGTGGGGGTGTTAGATACCTGTACGTTCCATTCATATATTGGGTGTGCGTGTGCTACCATGCACAGGCAGGGAAAGGATAAGTGTGGGGAGAGAGGGGGGTTAGCCTTCCGTCCCCTGTTTAGTTTCGTGTGGTCTGTGCGGAGTCCCGTTTCACGTGCGGTGCGTGTAGAGTTCAAAACTCAGCGAGGAGTGAGTGCTGAGTCATCAAGCATTAAAGTTTGGTGGGGGCCGGGTGGCTAGCACTTCTGGTGCCAGCGTTGGCGCTGTGGGTCAGACTTCCGGTCTGACATGGTGAGCCGACCCTCGTGAGCGTTTTGCTCTTGGTCGAGCAGTTCTCGGTGTTTCGGTGTGCTGCGACCCTGAGGTTCAGGTGCTGGGGTGGCCAGCCGCAGTTGTCATGTTGTGTTGTATCAGGTATGTTGAGTTAATTAAGGTGATAGTGGTGTAGTGTTAGTTAAGGATGGCGTTGTCTTGTGCACATTTCCGTCAACTTGTACAAAGGTGTAAACAATATGAGCTCATGTTTTGAATCAATTTTAAGTTTTCTTAGGGAAAAGGAAGAGGAAGAAAATGGAGGGAAAATAAGGACGAAAACGAAGCAAGCTGAGAAAAGTGTGTTGTTGGTGGGTTTGACCAGCGGGTTGTGTTGAGAGGTGGAAACGGAGGAAAAGGAAAAAGAAAAGAAAGAAATTTGATTATGAAGTTTTGAACGAAAATATAAAAATAAATTGTCATTGGTTCGTTCTTGGTGTTAGCATTGAATTGGTACTTACTCGTGTCGGGGGTTTCGTACGGAAATGCTTTCGGGAAGCATAGACAGGGTGTGTTGGCACTGGGTGCTGTAGAGGTTATGATTGTGCCGTGTCATGGAAGTTATTGGAAGGGATAAGTATTGTGTAGTTGTATGAAGAGGTACTAGTGTCGAGCGGCGCGGTTTTGTATAGGGTGGGTACCCTGATTCAATAACATAGGTTACGATTGTTCCTACATTGCGGGTGATTTGTGGGAGAATGTTCATGCCGTGGGTGATTGGCGCGGAGATATAGTCGTCCTGTCCCATTGGTTTTCTTTGGAATCGAGACATATTTGTTGTGGATGTTACAATATGACTGAGAATGTGTTTTGGGGGGTGTGTGTATTATGAAGTAGCTCTTGTGTATGCTGCAGCGCAAAGAGGAGTGTAACTTGGTGGTATGAACAAAGTGAGATAGTGATAAATGTAACTTGCTTGTGGAGCTAGTAGGCTCTGGGGTGCGTAAAGAAAATCCTGGGAAGGGGGTTACCTTAGTGATGTATGTAGTTACGCATATCTACGATTGGAAGGTAACCGCCATCTCAAGTGCAGGTGAGGGCGCATTCCCACCATCCTGTGGGCCCCGGTACACCAGGCGGGTCAGGGCCGTTTTTAGTCGGGGAGCTGTGGATGGCCAGTTGCTGGCATTCCTGTCCCTGGCTGTCCGACGATCGTGGCAGGTGCCTGCGGTTACCCCACCTGCACTGCCCATCCTGCTGTGCCTCGGACTGTTGTCCCAGTCCTCCCCCTTTTCCGATGCTATATCGCTTTTTCTCTTTCTCCCCATCCGGTCGGGTCTTCACAGCCTGGCCATTAACGTCGCCGTTGCTGCTGGCGCCGTTGCTGCTGGCGCAGTTGCTAGTGTCGCTGTTGCAACTGGCGCCGTTGCTGCTGGCGCCGTTGCTAGTGTCGCTTGTTGCTGCTGGCGCCGTTGCTGGTGTTGCTGGGTTGTTTGCGCCGTTGCTGTGTCGCCGTTGCTGTTTATCGCCGTTGCTGGTGGCGTCGTTGCTGTTGTCGCCGCCGCTGCTGATCCCCCGTATCGCTGACTCCTCGCTCTGTGATCGCCGCCCTTGAGGTGTCGTCGCCGCCGTGGGTGTGAGTTGTGACTGTGGTTGGTGGTAGTCGTCGATGTCGCCGTTGTGTTGGCGGTGACTGCGAATGCCGCAGATATTGTGGAAGCCCTGTGTGTCACCGTCACCTGTGTCATCCGCGTCTTTGGCAGGCAGATTCGTCTGGTCACCGTCACCGTCGTCGTCGTAAGTCTTGCCAACGTCGTCGTCGTGAGTCTGTCAGCGTCGTCGTCGTGTGGCTTGTAACACCTGAAGACACTGGGTTTGGGGTGGGCATACATGAAGGATGCGTGCGTGCGTTGGTTGTTCATCGGATCCGATGATGACATTTACGTTCTGCAGCTCATCGATGCACGCGAAGGTGGCTCTGCAGTCCTAGCCTGGAGGCGCAGAGTCTCGAACAGTGGGGGCATTGGAAGTCCGTTGTTGTGATCACTGCTGATGCAGCCCTGTGTCGCTTTTGTCTGGCATCGGTGAGCTTCTGGCGTCGCGCTTCTTCGTAGTTTGCAGCGGCTTTGTTGACCGAGACTCTCCATTTTGGTCTGTCCATAGCACGCTCCTCCAGTTCTCTCGGCTTGACGTGACACCACTGGATGTTTGCTTTCACAGTGTCTTTGTATCGCAGCTTTGGGCGGCCTTGGTTTCTCTTGCCGAGCTGTAGCTCACCATACATCAGGCGTCTTGGCATCCTAAACTTCTCCATACGGATGACATGCCCCACCCATCGAAGCTGGGCCTTGATGGGCATGGACTCAACGCTGGTGGAGTTGGCAAGTTCCAGGACCTCCAGGTTGGTGATGTGGTCTTGCCAGCTGATTCCGAGTATGGAGTATGGAACGGAGCGCTCGCATGTGAAAGTAGTCCAGTTTTTTTAAGTGCCTGCGATACAGTGTCCATGTTACACAACCGCAGAGAAGGGAGGGGAGTACCACCGCATTGTAGACCTTCAGTTTCGTTGATAGTCGGATACTGTGTTGGTTGAGCACCCGGGTGCTGAGTCTGCCCACTGCCTGGCTAGCCTTGCCGATTTTAGAGACGATTTCTTTATCCAGGGAGCCATCACAGGAGATGGTGCTTCCCAGGTACTTGAAATGTTCGATATTGGCAAGTGGTGCGTCGTCGATAATGATGCTGGGTGCAGGTGGGTGGGTGTTTGGTGCAGGTTGGTGAGCACCTCCGTCTTGCCGAGACTGACACTCAGGCCGAAGAGCTTTGAGGCCTCAGAGAAGCGATCTAGCATCATCTGCAGGTCGGATTCTGCATGGGCCACAAGGGCGCAGTCATCAGCAAAGAGGACTTTTTGGAGGAGGGTTTGCATGCTCTTTGTTTTGGCAGTGAGACGACACAGGTGGAAAACGGAGCCATCCAAACGGTAGCGAATGTAGACCCCTTTCTCCAGGTCGCGGACGGCATGGGACAGCATACAGATGAAGAACACATTAAATAGGACTGGAGCTATTACACAGCCCTGTTTAACTCCGTTGCTGATTGCAAAGGCTTCCGTCAGATTCCCGTTTAGAGAGAACCTGGCCAGTCATGCCGTCGTGAAAAAGCCTGATCATCGATATAAACTTTGGCGGGCATCCGATGCGCTCTAGGACTGTCCAGAGGGCCTCTCTATTGACCATGTCAAAAGCCTTGGTCAGATCTATGAAAACAGAATAGGGGTATGTTTTGTTCAATGCACCTCTCTTGAAGTTGTCGGATGGCAAAGATCATATCAGTAGTACTTCTGCCAGGCCTGAAGCCGCATTGTCCCTCCGGGAGGTTCTGCTCCGATACTATGATAAGTCTGTTGAGTATAACTCTGGCAAAGATCTTCCCTGCAATAGAGAGGAGAGAGATGCCCCTGTAGTTCCCACAGTCAGATTTGCTTCCCTTGTTCTTGTAGAGGGAGACAATCAGGGCATCACCCGAAATCATCAGGCATCTCCTCCTCTTCCCAGATACTCAGCAGGACGTCATGAAAGGCTTCGAGGGCGTTGGGGCCTGCCGCGTTGTAAATCTCGGCAGGAATGCCGTCCTTTCCCGACCCTCTGCCCTGAGTTTGTCTGACGGATCGCCTTCTTAATTTCGTCTATGGTCGGGGGTTCTGCGAGCGAGTCTTGCACTGGCTGCTGGGGAATCTGGTTCAGTGCGTCTGCGTCGACCGATGAGGGTCGATTAAGCAGGTTACTGAAGTGCTGTTGTCAGCGCTTGTTCAAGCCCTCTTGGTCTTTGATCAGGGTCCAACCGTCCGGGGACAACAACGGGGAGCCGCCCGATATAGAGGGGCTAAAGACTGTCCTCAGAGCGCTAAAGAATTTCTTGGAATTGTGGGTATCCGCGTAATGCTGGACTTCGGCCGCTTTATCTTGCCACCACTGGTCCTGCATCAGTCGAAGGTCGGACTGGACCTTTTGCCTGTAGAGTTTTAAATCTTTCACGCTTGGAGACGGAGGACAGGTCATTCTGCCACTCGATATAAGCCTTGTTCTTAGTAAGGAGGGCTTCTCTGATCTTTTCATCGTTTTCGTCGAACCAGTCTTCAAGCGTTCTAGTTTTGGCACCAAGCACATCCTTTGCAGTCTCAGCGACGGTATCCTTGAAGGAGGACCATTTCTCAGAGCTGCCTACGGAGGTCAGTCCGTCCTGGAATTTTCATCAAGTACTTCTTGAAATTTTGCCCGGCAGATTGGATTCTTCAGCCTGGTGACATTGTAGGAGACCCCAACAGTCTTGGGTCGTTTTCTGTGAGGCGGAGCGATGTCCAGCGTCATTACAGCCCTGACCAGCCTGTGATCAGTCCAGCATTCAGCACCTCTCATGGCGCGAGTCACTCGGACGTCCCTGATGTCGTGTTGGCGTACAATGACAAAATCGATCACGTGCCAGTGTTTTGACCTCGGGTGCATCCAGGTTGTCTTGTACTTGTCTGCCATCCTGAACAGGTGTTGGTGATGCCAAGGCTGTGTTCGGCACACTTGCCGAGGAGGAGCAGGCCGCTGTCGTTGACCTTGCCTACTCCGTGTCCGCCCAGAACGCCTTCCCAGCTGCTGGAGCCCTTTCCTATTCTGGCGTTGAATTCGCCGAGTGCAACAAGTTTGTCACTTTGTGATGTTGACCTGATGGCCTGGTCAAAGTATTCATGGAACTGCTCTTTGTCTTCATCCGGGCTGTTGAGCGTAGGAGCGTACGCTCTGATGACTGTGAGGTATCTGGACTTGCTGAGGGGAATGCGCAATTTCATGAGACGTTCACTTGATTCCACCTGGCAGGGCTGGTATGTTCTTCAGCAGTGCCGTTCTAACGGCAAATCCAACACCATGTATCCTGACCTCAGCTTGCGGCTTTCCTTTCCAGAAGAAGGTGTACCCACCTCCCTCTTCTGTCAGGGACCCTTCATCAGCAAGGCGGGTTTCGCCGAGTGCGGCAATGTCTCTGTCCGGTAACGCTGAAGCTCTTTTGCAACAAGCGCCGTTCTTCTCTCCGGTCTCGGTGTACCGGCTCTATCCAGAAGTGTTTGAAGGGATGAATGTGCGCAGTGAAGTATATTGAAAATGAGTATAGTGATATGAAGTTAGTATAGTTTGGTGGTGGTTGTTGTGGCTTTCTTTTGCGGGGGGGGGGGGGGGGGGGGGGGGGGGGGGGGGGTAAGTGGTGGAAAGTTTGTGGTCATGAAAGGGATTGACTTTTATGCTATGTGTAATATACTGCTGGCCTAAGGAACTCTGCACACTGTAGTCAGGTAAGGGGTAAAATAACTTATATTGTGGCTGCCCTGGCCGTAGGAACTGTGTGTTTTCAGGCTGGGGTCTGTGACGTATTCATAGGAGATTCCGCTCATTGATTGGTTTGTCGGGCATAAAATTTTGTGTTTTGTTGTCAGTTCTTGTGTGGCATGTTGTCTGTTTAGTGGGTTAGTTGTGTGTGTGTGTGTGTGTGGGGGGGGGGGGGGGGTATTTCCGGCTTAGCGTCCCGTGACAATTACTTAGCGCGATCGTGGTTAGAAATACTGTTCCAGATTCAGTGGCGTTTCGTACGATGGAGATGATTAGCAGTTTAGAAGTTCAGTCTAGAGAAATCATTATTTTCGAACGAAATCATGTGTGAGTGAGTGTGTGTGTGTGTGCGCGTTTCACGTTGAAAGAAAGAGAGTGTGTCTTGAAATTCAAATCGAATTATCATTAGATGATTGTAATTATCTTGACCATGACAGTCTGGTCCTACAAGACCAACTTGAATTATCATTGTTAGATCATTATAATTATCCTGACCATGACGGTGGTGTTCTTACCAGGCCAACTTGAATTATCATCAACAGATCATTATATATAAATTATCCTGACAATGTCAGACACCAGGCCGACTTGAATTACCATCATCGTTAGATCATTATAATTATCCTGACCATTACAATGTGTTCTTTCCAGGCCAACTTGAATTATCATCTTTAGATCATTACAATTATCCTGACCATCAATAGATCATTATAATTATCTTGACCATGACAACCTGGTCTTACCAGGCCAACTTGAATTATCGTCATCAATAGATCATTACAATTATCCTGACCCTCAATAGATCATTATAATTATCCTGACCATGACAATGTGGTCTTACCAGGCCAGCTTGAATTATCATCGTTAGATCATTGCAATTATCCTGACCATTACAACCTCTTCTCACCAGGCCAACTTGAATTATCATCATCGTTAGATCATTATAATTATCCTGACCATGACAACCTCTTCTTACCAGGCCAATATGAATTATCATCGTTAGATCATTATAATTATCCTGACCACGACAACCTCTTCTTACCAGGCCAACTTGAATTATCGTCATCGTTAGATCATTATAAATGATCCTGACCATCAATAGATCATTATAATTATCCTGACCATGACGGCCTCTTCTCACCAGGCCAACTTGAATTATCATCATCGTTAGATATCATTATAATTATCCTGACCATCGTTAGATCATTATAATTATCCTGACCATGACAACCTCTTCTCACCAGCCCAACTTGCGGGCGGTGAACGAGGAGCTCCCGGAACCAGCTGCAGGAAGTGACGTCAGAACTGGAGACGTGTCGCGCCACGATCACTGCCGTGCAGAAAGAGAAGGTCGGGGTCTTCCGTTTGTCTTGTGCTGTTTGAAGCCCAGCTGACCGCCGGGGGATGGGCGGGCGGAGGTGGCCGAAGGGGGGGGGGGGGAGATTGAGGAAGCGGGAGGGGTTGTGAAGAGGGAGGGGGGGGGGGGCAGATCAGGTGCTGATGAACGTCGGTGGGTGTGGGTTTGAATTGTTCGTTGTGTTGCAGTCTACATTCATTACTACGTACTTATGTACGTGCATGCGTGTGAGTGTGCGCGCGCGCATGTGTGTGTGTGCGCGCCCGTTCGTGTGTGCTTCCACGTGCGCGCGTATGCGTGTGTTATGTGTGTGTGCAGGTTGTGTGTGTGTGTGTGTGTGTGTGTGTGTGAGTGTGTGTGTGTGTGTGTGTGTGTCTGTCTGTCTGTCTGTCTGCGCGGGCGCGGGCAGTGTGGATGTGTGTGTGTGTACGTGTGTGCTGAGGAATTTGTAAGCGCTTAGGGCTGTTTAAGGATTAAGCACCATGAATATCCATCATCATTATCATCATCATCATCATCATCATCATCATCATCATTATTATCATTATTAAAGAATAATATTTCTGTGTGCACAGGCTGACTCCGTGTGGAGAGGATTCGTATGGAAATGGAGGCACAGAGAAAACGATAGAACTGGAGAAAGTGAAAGAGAAACTGATCAAGGTAAGGGCCGCCTTCTTGTCTGAGAAACCAACCGACGTTCGTTTATCAATTTCATCCGTGGTAGCCTATGTAGACAAGTTTTTTTTTTTTTTTTTTTTTTTTTACAAATGAGAAAAATGAATGGCAGCGTTTATGATCGCGGCCAGCTGAAGACTTCAACGGCCCATGGAGTGTTGTGGCGAATCAAAATCCGATCTACTGGTCAGGGAAGCCCAGTGTAGGATGATCGATAGTCACCGTCTAGAAAGTTCGACCTGATGATCCCCTTTGTTACGGCAGTTTGATTTGCTGCGCGCGCGCGCGCGCGCGCGCGCGTGTGTGTGTGTGTGTGTGTGTGTGTGCGGGCGCGCGCACGCGTGCGTGCATGTATGTGTGTGTGTCTGTATGTGTGCGTTTGGCATGGCAAAGTTTTGAAGAACTTAATTGTTGGAAAATGTTTCTGCATGCACCCCATTATCACTCGGTATCAAGAGATTTTTTTTTTTCAGAATCAAGCTATCAACGTGATTCCTATCTTTTGAAATTTCCTTCACGTAAAAATCAGCAGGTTTTATGTCATGTTCAACATTAATTGACTTTCCCGGGGGGAGGGGGGGGGGGGATGGTTATGTGACGTTTTAAAGTCATATTTGAACTGTTTCCCATGATACCACTCTGTAATCAAGTTGTCACGTCCCCCCTCCCCCCTCCTTCCCCCCCCCCCCCCTCCTTTCCCCCATTTACTCACATCAGCTGGAGGTGGACTCCCTGGACCTCAGTCGCACGGAGGCCCGCTACGTTCACTCCCTCCCCCGCCCTCCACACGTCGCGCGCGCCACTGTAGCGGCGACGGCTCGAAACATGTGTGAGGGATTTCACGTGTGGGCTGATCATTGTTATTAATTCCGACGCAACCCGTGTCTGAGAAGGCCTTAACGTCTCTGTGGGCCGGACACACATCAGTTGTGACTTGTTCACTCTTTTCGAAACCATCTCCTTTCTACTTTTTAATCCTCACATGTGTGACTCGAGACCTGTTTTTTTTTTTTTTTTGTTTGTTTTGTTTTTGTTGTTGTTGTTGGGTTTTTTTTAACACGCATTGCTGTAAAAAACGGTGTTGTTGACTTCTGATTTTAATTCTTCACCGAGTGCAGACTAAGACCTTTTTTTTTTTTGGGTCAAACTCGATTCTAAATGCCGTTGAGTTTTAGTGTTTGAATCGGTAACACTGGTTTATATGTTGTTTGATGAATCTTTCTGGTTTTTGGCATATGAAATGACCTTAACCTTCCTTGGTGTGACGGCTTTGTTGTCGCTGTTGTATGATTTTGATGACAAAATTCTCATGTTTTAGTGAGAAGTAAAATAACATGAACGTCGCGCTTTTAGTACACAGATTACTGAAAAGCAGTATGCTGTCTTCTTAACGAAATTCTGTGTCGCAAAGGAGAGGGGAAGAAGAGAAGAGAGAGAGAGGGGAGGGAGGGAGGGGTGGGCGTCGGGGAATGGGTGCAGAATGTGTGAAATGATGAGTTCAGTGAATATTAAGTATCCGCGCATGTTTTTGTGTGTATGTTTGTCTGTGAGTTTGTAAGTGTGTTCACGTAGTGTATGTATGATGGCGTGTGTGTGTGTGTGTGTGTGTGTGTGTGTGTGTGTGTGTGTACGCTTGAAGGTTGGGCGTGTGTGCATACCTGTTGAGGTCAAGTGTGTGTGCCTGCAAGCGCGTGCATCTTCATGCCTCCTTTTGACTGCATTTTGACTGTCTATGCACGTGGTGTTGTCTCTCGTGCCCAGCAAACCTTTTCCCCCCTTAATTCCTTTCCCTGTTGCTCCACTGAGTGCGATATGTTCTTTTCCACCTTAACACCACTGTTTCCCTCTCCTCAACATCAACACTTTAGGCGCACACTGCAAACTGTGTTTTGTGTGTGTGTGTGTGTGTGGTTAACCCTTTAACGCCGCACGCCACAGGAGCACACGGAGGAGCTGGCGCGAGTGGCGCAGGCGAGCGCGCGGCAGTCGCTGTCCAACGCCATGGTTGGCGCCCTGAGGCGCAAGGACACAGAGATAGACCAACTCAAACAGGCCTTGACCTCCTCCAGACAGCACGAGGCGGAGAAAATACGCCAGACTCTACCAGATGCAGATGGCCCAGGAGCTGGAGAAGTAGGCAGAGAGAGAGAGGGGGGTGATATGAAGGATGAGGATGGTGATGATACTGTTACCACCATGGCGATGGTTCGCCATGCCTTGTGATGTGCACTGAAGCCAGGGTTTGATAAAGCAGTATTTTTCAGAATAAAAGAGGGATAATATTATCAGTGATTCTTGAATTGTACAAGGGGTAAGACGCATTAACAATGTTTATGAACATTTCGGTGACTCTAGTAATGTATTTTCATGTATTTGACATTGTAAATTCTTCGGCATTTATTTTCATTCGGGACGTAAGAATATGTAAATGCTATTATTACATTTAATGTTTAATATCAGCAAGAATTTGAGGTAATACGAGAACAGTGGTTCAGAGCTGAAATGTAAATGGGATATTGCTTTGGGGGATTAGACAACGACATGGCACAAGAGCTCATGCAGTTTTGCTAGCTACCCCTATACATGCACTCGTGGTGCTTGTTTTTACTTTCTTGCGTACCTGGCGCAAACGACTTACCAATTATTATGAACTTTTCCAGAAGTGAAACATTTTTCAAATACCGCTGAGACTAGCTTAGTATGTCTGTTGTGCCCTGTTATTATTGGTGTTATTATCAATGTAACGTTACATAGTTCATATCTCGTTTCTGGCCCTAGTATGGCCTTTGTGATTGGCTGGGCAATAAAAACATGACTAGCAATGTTTCAGCTGTGAATGAAGCAATGAGTGCTTTTCCCATTACTGGTTTTAACAAAGCGTTTTGATCATTGCTTCAAAGTAAAGTTGCGTATTTCAGTTCAAATGTGTAAAAATCAGCGGGAAGGGTACGACGAATATGGAGACCATTTTGATGAATGTTAGTTATTTGAGTCTTGACTGATATTATTAACATGTGTACCCATATTATTAACATGTATACCCCAGTCTCTGTACAGATTCATGCGTGAGAGAAAATAACTTCTGCACAGGGGACAGAAGTGACATTTGACCGTGGAATCACTTGAGTACATGATGAAAATAGTCCAATATTCTGCTCGCAAAAAGGAAGTTGAATAATTATTGCAAAACGTACCTTTTTTTTTTTGGTCTCCATCTTGAAGAGAGATCACTAATTGTATGCATTGGTTATGAAGGAATGGTGTTAACTCCTGTAGTAAATACGTGTTACAGTATTAAAAAAAAAAGTGAACAGTCTATAAATCGGTACTGAAATGACATTCTGTGAATTGAACATAATATGTACATACTTCTGCCGAATAAATTTAGCTGAATGTTTTAGAAAGAGAGTATGAAGTTGTTAATGTTTCAAGTAGTCTATAAAACATTACTGAAAAGACATTTGCTATGAACTGAAGATGATGTGGACATGCTTCTACTGAATAAAGTACAGCTTGCCATGGTAGGAAAAAAAAGGTATTAGGTTGTTAGTGTTTACACGTTAGGCTTAACTCTCTGTGATTTTTTTAAAGTATAGAATATAGTGCATTGACTTGGGGTGGACTGCGAGGAAGGGGGCAATACAAGCCATGACAGGGGACAGTGTGCTGGTGTGCAGCTCCCAAGCCTTGCTGCTTCAGTCGGGACAGGAACAGAAACGGATCAACGAGCAGCAACAAAGGGAGATCAACCGCCTGGAGAAGGAGGTGCAAAGACTGGCCGTGGTAAGACTCTTGTCTTGTCCTGTGTGTGTGTGTGTGTGTGTGTGTGTGTGTGTGTGTGTGTGTGTGTGTGTGTGTTTGTGTGTGTGTGTGTGTGTGTGTGTGTGTGTGTGTTCGTGGTGTGTTGTGTGTGTGTGTGTGTGTGTGTGTGTGTGTGTGTGTGTGTGTAAAAGGTAAACAGTAAAGCGATCAGGTAATCCATGTGTCTCAATAAAATGGGGCGATTTGAAAAACGGGGCGAAATTTTGTCGCCTAACTTTTTTTTTTTTACATGTTGAATGGTGTTCAAGAATGCAGTATTGATGTGCTGCATTCAAAATCTCACTCACCTCAGTTTTGCCAACATCGTCCAAATTCACACACACACACACACACACACACATTTACACCCCATCGCCCCATTCTGTTCAGATGCCACTTCCCCTGTCATCTAACCGTTTGCCTTTTACCAACTTGTGATGCCCTGACCACCTCACTGTTTGCCTTTTACAAACTCATACTGACTTGGGGGTGAATACACTCCATAGTACGGCTCAGAGAGCCACCCGAAGTGCCACCTCATAGCTGCGATATTTCGCTCCATTTTGATATCACCCCACTTGTGCCATTTTAAAGGCATGGGTGTGGTTGGTGTGTGTGTGTGTGTGTGCTTGAGCGCGATGTGCGTATTTCTATTTTTAACCAGAATGCACTTTCGAATTTCTGGTCAGTCCGGTTGGTTCTTTAATTTATTCATATACCAAAAAGTATGAGAAAGGGACAGCAATGAGTCGGAGACAGTAGAAGAGTTCTGAATTGAAAAATCTTCCATCCGAAAATGACAGAACCTCCAAAATGGGCAGTACATGTTTATATATTCTACTGGTACATTGACTGTCGTACTTGTATCCCAAAAACATGAACATTTGTTCGACTGTCAACATTGTATTACATATGCAGATGCGTCCATGGCAGTATTTTGTAACTGGAAAGCTCTAAGAGTAAACTTCAGATAAGCTTACTGAGACCTTTTACATTCATAAAGGGAATCGTATCCAGCTCCAAAAAAAAAAAAGCTACGAATATCTGGTTCTATGATTTTGTAGTTTTCTGTTTTAAATAAGGCAGTTCATCCACGCTTGAAATCGTTTGGATCTAATTAGCATTCATGTCCATCTTCAGACATAAATCATTTCCCATTGCCAGGACACTGAGCAACTGAGGGGAAATCCTCGCAGAAAAAAAGCTACCACTGGGAGGGCATGTTGATGTGTGCTGCTTTACTTCTCGTGGCTGGTGACGCGGAAAATGTCACAGCCCAAAGCTGACATGCGTCTAAGATAGCGTGCACGACCCGTTTTCATTTGTTTGTTTTTCTGTCTAGATATTTCCTGCTCATATCCAGCTACTTTTTTTTGAGTATCGTTCTATTCAGTCCACTTGACAGTAATTTTTCAGGAGTAAGGGTGGTAGAACGAAACGGAATGGGGGTAGGGTTCATTTTTAAATTCATTATATTTTCCCTGTATGTGACAAACCAACACATGTATAGATAGATTGGTCGAGTGAATGCAAGAGAATATTGGAAAAAGGATACAAGCATTTCTCTTCACGTGCGTGCACTTGCATGTATAGGTATTGATGCACGGGTGTACGAGTGCCTGATGAGTAATTTCTCCTGCGTGTTGTACACCTGCAGATGCAAACCAGCAAAGACGGCCCCAGCCCCACCCCACAGCAGCAGCAGCAGCAGCAGTACCTGCAGGCCCGCATCAAGCAGCTCAACGCCGAGAACAACGAGCTGCGCCGGAAACACCTGCTGTCCAAACACAACGTGTCGGTGCCCGACCTGTCCACCGCCTCCATAGCCAGGCCTGTCAGTTACTGCCCTTGGGTCGCTCTCTTTCCGGGAAACTAGACCAAATAGTGTCCCTTTGTGCTTGCTTGAGGTTTAAGTCTCTTGATGTGATAGAGGTTTGATTTCTATTGAACCCGGTTGGTGTGTCACTGGCCTAAGATAAAAGACTGCCAACCTTGCATGAGATCAGCAACGTGTTTCAAATTAATCCCTAGAATTTTCCGTAACGACAGAGCAAACTGTATCCCTCTCTTCAGGAAATTCTGTAATTTGCTTTTTCCCCTCCCTCCTCTCTCTCTCTCTCCATCTTTGTCAACTGTTCTTTTTTCCTCGTTGTCGCCTAGTCTATTTTTTTCTCCCGAGAAATCCTTTCCCATTAATTTCTCTGGTTTATAGCTGTGAGCTTTTTTTTTTTTTTTTTTGCAGTATTCTGGCGATTAGGATAGGTAGTAAAAATGTACATTATGCGGAGACTCGTTATGGCCATTTGTGCTCGTGATTTTCAAGGGGTTACTCTTGACGTTTGATTTTTTGTTCTGTAAACTGGTTCGAAAGTTGGGCAGGATCGCTGACGTTCTCAGGAAGGCCAAGTTTTAAGTTGAGATGTAAATAGTGTGGAAGCCATATGCATAATTGATGTGTAAATATTGTCTTTGTTGTTTATTTTCAGGAGGGTACCTTTTTCCGCTTGTGTTGACAGCCCCTGAAAAAAAACTGTATTGTTGATTGGATTATCATCATGATAAAACTAAACCAAGAAAATGGCAGACACCTTGCCTTTGTATTGGGGGTTCTAGATAATAGTGTTAAGTTTTCAGTACATTACTGCCGACCACACAGGCCCCTTCAGCCTGTTACCACAGAAAGAAAATATTGTAGGCCGTGTTAACGTCTTTGCACAAGAAGTACCTTTCCTGAAATACGAGTTCCTATTTGAAAAAGAGAACTGTAAAACCAAGAAAAAGTACATATTCACATTACTTTGATTTGGATTTTAAAAAAAAAAAAAAGGCTGGCATTGGGTTAGTGGTTTTGGAAAATAAGTGTGACCATTTTCACGGTTAAAGAAATGTTTTAGTGCCTAATGTAGACAGCTTCTTCTTTAACAATTTTTGATCGACCTTGCAGTGCTTTAAGTTAAAACAGTTTTTTTTGTACAGTGGCTTTGGCACGGGTCACAACTCTGAAACAAAGATGGTTCTGAGGTGAAAACCTTTAATACAGTTCATGAACAAGATACGCCAAATGAATCGATTGGCAGTTTTGCCAGTAATGTTCAGTCGAGTGTTGAAAGCTTCCTCAGAAAGACATCACAATCAACATGTTAATTTGAAAGCAGCACCAGACAAAGGTTTTGTTGCAAGAGTAAAAAAATGATAAAGGAGTTGTAGTTTTTAAGCGATGCAAACATGATAACATTGTGGTCCACAGAAACTCACGTTGAAAGCTGTTGTGTCCGGTTTGATTGCAACACCGCCGCTCGGCTTCTGTTAGAGGGATACTTCGTTGAGCGGATGCTGGTGTTCTTTAATAATAACAAGCTTAATAGAAATCACTTAATTTTTCAAAAGAATGTAAAATGTAAACATGCACAGTCATTTTTCCAAGTGCATTTTTAAGCCTTCGTGCCTAATTATCTTTATAGTCTGTTTTCACTGATGGTGCATGATAAATATTTCTGTTTTTCTTTAAGCCATGGATTGCTGACGTGGATTACAAAACCTCTATCACGTGTTATTAAATTTTCTTCCGAGTTCTGCAGGGTTTAGGATAATTGGAAGGGAAAATGATGGCATTATGATAATAGGGGAGACAGGGAGAGGAAGATGCAGGTCTCAACAAATGAAATCCTGGCTTAACCTCTGCCTGTAACTTAACACCAGTCACAAAAAGTGTAACGCCCAGGAATTCTGCTACAGACTTCAACATAAGTTATGGACCACACCGCAGAATGCCTTAGGTGCTTTCAAAATCAAATATCAAATAAAGGTTAGTAATTGCCAAGGTTTCTGAACGCGACAGTCGTCAGACCTTCTCAGTAAATACTGCCAAGCATGCAACAGCTGCACCGACTCCCCTGAGCGTGCAGAAAAGTGCTCTTGTTTGGCAAAACAAGCTGTCTACAGGTAAAAATCCTGATGCACGTGACAGCATGAGGTATGGGAGTGCGTTGTGCTCACCACAATGGCCATAAAAGCCGTCGAATACCCGTTCTGAAGCACAACACCAACATGCCAGCGAGACGAAAGTTGAGAAATTTCGATCGTGCCCGAGCTATCGCCTGGCTGCAGGACTGAGTAGGCGTCCGAGAGGTGGCCAGAAGGCTGCAAGTGTCACGCTCGGTCATCATCCGTCTGAGACAGCGCCATCAAAACCACAGGCACCGTCCAGGAACGGCCACGCCCAGGGCGTCACAAGAAAACCACACAACGTGAGGACCGGTACCTCTGCAGACAGGCCCTTCGGGAGAGGACAGCCACCGCCAATGCCTTGAGTAAGCAACTGCGTGCTTCCACCAACACAGCAGTAAGCGGGCAGACCACTCGGCGTCGCCTACATGCCGCCGCCTTGCGTTCCAGGCGTCCAGTGAAGAAGCCCATGCTGACTGCAGGTCACAGGGCACGCCGACTTGCTTGGTGCCAGGACCATTTGAGGTGGACTCGTGCTCATTGGGGCCATGTCCGTTCACCGACAAATCGCGCTTCATGGTGAGCCCCCAAAGACGGCCGCATCTGGGTGTGGCGGCGCCCACAGGAGCAGCTGCAAGATGATGCTATCCAGGAGGCGGCTGCTTTTGGAGGTGGCTCCATTATGGTTTGGGGAGGCATCAGCCGACACTACAGGACTCCTCTCTACCATGTGGAGGGCATGCTCAATGGGCAGCGCTACCTGCAGGAGATCTTACAGCCTCTGGTCACAGCGACCCTCCAACAGATCCGACCCCAAGCTGTCCTCCTGGATGACAACGCCACACCACACCGCTGCAGGGCTGTCAACACTTTCATTCAGGAAGCTGGGATCACCAGGATGGCATGGCCTGGGAACAGTCCAGATCTCAATCCAATCGAGAACATCTGGGGAGAACTTGGCCGGCGAGTCCATGCAAACCGCCCACGTCCAGCTAATCGGGAACAGCTGCTGCACGTCCTGCGACAGGAGTGGGAAAACATCCCCCAGGCCGTCATCGCAAACACCATCAATTCCATGAAGCAGCGCTGTCTCGATTGTGGTGCTGCGCGGGGTAGACACATCCGTTTTTGAACAGATTAAAGAAACATGTTTGTGGATTTTCTTTTCCCAGGGTGGGTCTCTTTACATTGCTTTAACACTGCAAAAACATTACGCAATCCAAATGAAATTGCTTTAATTTGATTCACAAGGGTTGCAATTAAATATCTGTACACATGAAACATTTTTGGTTTCGCGCGTGTGTTGCATTTGTCAGACAGATTGCAAGTGGTCCTTAACTTATGTTGAAGTCTGTAGTTTTACTATTCCTCACGACTTTTAAGGCACACTGATTTCTGCCGCCCCTAAGCACGCGAGAACGGTTGTTCGCTGCAGGCCTCCCCTCGTCGCTCCTTGTCTCCGGGTCCGGGGGGTAAGCTGCGTAGCCTGGAGGAGAGGTTGAGGAGGGGGGAGAAGGAGGCGGCGCTGATGGCGGAGGAGAGGGCCAGGCTGAAGCAGTCCGTCATCACCCAGAAGATGAACGACATGGCCAAACTGCAGAACACCCTGGCTGACCAGAACCAGGTAAAAAGAGGGTTTAACAGCTTTTTCTGTTTCCCTGATCTTTGGCTTTCTCTCCGCTCGCATTGCCATCAAATTGCAGAGGCCAGCGTTGAATACATTTGAGCGTGCCTGATTTTGTGGGCACAGTAGCCTAGTTGTACCCCCATCCTCCAGAAACTCTGTACTTGTTGCTTCCCCTTATAATTATGTCGCTCAGTGAGCCAGCTTTTCTGTCATTGTCTTTCCAAAGTCGTCTTCTGTTGTTATGCTGTTGTTGTGACGCATTCACCCCCTCTTTGTTCTAGGAGATTTTCACGCCGTTTCATTTGTTCCAGTGCATACAATGTTGGCTTTTTTGTTGGGATCTGGTGACCAGGTAGAGAGGGTCTGTGAACAATAACCAGAGTGGACAGTAATTGTGCATTCAGTTGTGTGTACTCGTCAGTATGGACTCGAGTGTTTTTGTGGCACCATTGAATCTGATCATTTTGACACTTTACTTGTAATCTGAGAGCAAAGAATAGATCTAGCTTGATTAGCCTAAGGATGTCAGTAGGTGGAATAGTGTACAATGAATTGTTTGCATGTGTGGGCATATATTGCCATTTTTTTTTTTACCTGTTTGGGAAGGGGTTTTCTTTATTGCGCGTCGACATCTAAAACGAGGTGAACAATAGGCATGCTGAGTCTCTCCTCATGCGCACAGTTTCCTTTAAAAACACACTGGAATGCTGGATTGATTTATTGCTGGGATAGAATTGTTGGCATGTTCTTTTCAATGTGGGGTGAATTTTTATGTACATGGCTGTGCTGTGGTCAATGCTACATTAAAAGACAGAATGAGACAACCGTCTACCAAATTAATCATGAATCTTACCTGCTACCATCTTACGGCATGTAACAGACTTAGCCGAAGGCCCCAGCCATTGTTGTTGGTTAAAAAAGGGAAAAATATGACTGAACATTTCCAGTAAACACACATTAAAGCTCGTCAGAAAATCGATAAAACGCATTGGACAGTTAGGGTACACATTCGACAGTGTTAACAGTCAAGGTATCTTACCTTCAGGTTACAATTGTGCTGGCGTGTTGTGCATGATAATGAGAGAAAGAAGTGTAAAGACCTTCTACAATAATGACAGATAAATGAAACGGACACGCACACAGGCAGGCGGGCACACGCACACACACACACTCGTACTAGAAAACTGAACAGGAAAGAAAAACCAAACAAAAATGTAAAAAAAAATAGAGGGTGAGTAATACAAACAGCAGAGATTTCCCAGACTGAATTAAGCAGAATATAAACTCCTACTGACGATCTAGTACTTCAGTGCAGCTCCATAGTCACTGTTCACCGAGTTATGGCGGAAAAAAAATTGTTTGATGTCAGTAGCTGTGTGCTTCGTTGTCTGACGTTCAGTAATTGTGGACATTTCAGGAGCTGCTGCGGTTGGAACATGCCTATACCCAACTCCATCGCCAGTACAACGACACCCCCACCGTCCCCGTCACCCACATCCTCAACAACACTCGATAGTCATCGCCCCCAGCGCCGGACATCATTCACAAGTCCTTCAGGAGGGAAGGAAATGTCGGGTCTAGCTCGGCGTTTCCTCCTCCCCTTTCGCCAACGCCTCTACCTTCGTCTCCATGGCGTTCACGATCATCAGTCCTGGTCAGCTGTGTAAGATGTAATCAGGAGTATGAGACTTGGAAGTTTTTTTGTTTTTTTTTTAAACTGGGTGTATGGAGTATTGGGAAGAGGGTAGGCCGAATTCAACTTCTTCCGAGTACCTTGCGATATTATTATAACCTAATTAATGCTATTATTTCATTTATGTGCATATTTGTGTAGACGGTCTAAACTGTTACCATGTATCTTGAGCCGGTTTCATTTTACACTCAACAGGTGATAGTTCTGTCCCACGAGCCAGCGTCACTCTTGGTCTACAGACATTTTCTACTTCTCTTGTAGAGAAGTTTGCAGCTGGGATGTTGTGAGGTTATCTTTCAGAGTTGAACCTTTTTCCCAGAAGTTTTTACACCAGCACGGCAATGGTCATCGAATGTGTATAGCTGGAGGAAGTTACGACACCATAAACTTGGTTGTGACAAAAGTTTTTTTTGAGATTCGAGTAGCAGTAGTGGATCCATAGATTTCTCAAAAAACAAACAACTAAAACCAGTAAAAGAAAAATCTCCATGTAACTTCTCAGACAACACTGAAGTCTCCAGTCTGCCATTTTCAAATGATGAAATGAAACCGGTTCTGCAAACCTGCACTGATTCTTTTCTTTGCCTTGATGATATCCACTACCAGTTTCTAAAACATCTTCCACAAAGCTGTCACCAAACACTTCTGAAACGTCTACCATCATGTCTGGACCTAAGGGTACGTTCCCATCCTCCTGGTGGAAAGCCCTCATTCCTATTCCTAAGCCACTGGAAAAGACCTGACAAAACCCTTGAATTAACGTTCATAGCTGTGACCAACTGCCCCTGCAAACTAATGGAAAAGATGGTCAGTTTTATCGGATGTGGAAGCTGGAAAACTGATGGCCATTTAGTCAGAGATCAGAAAGGTTTCTGGAAGTACCATTCTACTTTTGACTATTTCGTCTGTTCCTAAACCACTGTCTGCAGAATCTCCACTAATAAACATGTTTTTGCTATCCTTTGTGATGTAGATAATTACAAACACTACGTGGAAATATGGAATTCTTATGATCTTCGTAATCTAGGTATTCAAGGTCATCTGCCTGTTTTTATCAAAAAACTGTCTTGCTGATTGGCAGTTCCAAGTCCAGGACTGGCACTATGTTTTTTGACACCCATGAGCAGGAGTTTGGTGTTGCCCAAGGAAGCATTCTTTCTCCTGGTCTTTTCAGAATCCGTTAAGTAAACCAGGATTCTCAGTCCTGTTCTGTCTCAGGTTTCTGAGTGACTTTGCTTTCTAAGCGATGGGAACCATCTGCGCTAGTGTACAATTTTGACACCAAATTTTTGTGAATATAATCTTGACGGTAGGCCAGAGGTTTGTTTTTTTTTTAAAGCATCAAGACTCAGTATATTGCACTTCCACAACTTTTGACAGTAACCGCTGACCCTGAAATCCGGATAAATCCACCATGACAAATAAGGACACATTTTCTGGAAGTCATCTTTAATCAAAAGCTGAACTTCAGAAGTCACATCCAGCACTTGAAAACTACTGTTGGAAAACACAAAACACTGAGAGTTGTGGGCACATATGGATTGGGGTACTGATAGAAAACTCTTCATCTTTACAGGGCACTGATCTGCTCTGAACTGGATTATTGGTGTGTAGTCAATGGTTCCACCAGGCCTTACCTCAGAACACTGGATCCCATGCAGGTCTGTATGCTGATTATGGGGAACCGTCTCTCCAGTCGTTGGCTGAAACTTTTCTTTTGAACTATTGTTTGAACCTCTTTTCTGAACCCCCAAATCCAAAGTTATTGTTTTTGACCCAAAGTTCCACAAAAAAATTGAAGATCCTCCCTGGTGCATTCTACCGTTTGGAGTTTGTTTTTTGTCCATATGAACACTGCAAAGTTATAGGCCTTGGAGTTGTGTGTGATTCGTCCAAGTGTCTAATGACCACCATAGACTTTCCTCACCTGAGAGTCAGTTCTTGATCTGGGCTTCATATGGCAAAGACTCCACCAGCGCTTTGACATACAAGTTGACAAGGAATCACAAGAACTAAATGTAATTAGTGTATCAATAAAGTCTTGAAAAGAAAATAGTTTTTTTTTTTACCATTCTGCATCATTGCAGCTAAAGTCATAGATGTGTTATGTCTCAGTGTATACAGTCAAGAGTTTTAGAATTAGCAGTGCACATTAGATCACTCATATGTACAGTTTACAGAAGGCAGTTATAATATTTGATATGTGAATCTTCACATTCTGTGAAACAACAGAAAAGAGATTGTTTGTTGCCACACTGGACGAAAAAAAAAAAAAGAGAAAATCTCTCAAATCCTCACATTTTGTGAAACAACAAAAAGGATGACTGTTGCCACACTGGATGGAAAAAAAGCCTTCAAATGTCACATTTTTTGACAGAACAGATAAGGGTGATTGTTGCTTCAGTGGACGTAAAAAAAAATTACCATGGAAAGTGATGAGAAAGATCTCAAATGGATAATATTGTTTTTCATCCTTGTAACACAGCAGTCCCACATGATTACACAAAGGGACCCAAGTACATGTACTTGCAGGACTTCTGTCAAACTTCTCATTTAGTTCTCTTCACTAGGTACCTAAAAATGAGTTCTAGCATGCTGTGGTGTCCGCACCTCCAGAATAATGACTTCTACACTTCTCTCTGGAAGCCAGGATGGTTGCCAGTGTTGACAATGCAATTTCATATTCTTCTGCTATTATCTTCCTCTGTTTTACTGGATTTCTTTCAACTTCTTGAATCATTTCAATTTTTTGCTTTCGTGACAGACCATTGAAACATGCAGATGCCATGAAGTGGCCTATTGGATCAAAGCCTGAAGAAGCCGCCTTCCCCTTCACCCCACTCTTGACCATCTAGCATCTCCATGTACAGTTGCTGAACTTGAGCCCACGTGAGTGGACTGCTATGCTTAGACAATCACAGGCATTTGGATTACAGGATGTAAGAATATGATTTCATTGCTTATGAATTACAGAGATGGTATTTACCATACAACAAACAAAAGATATTGTGTACTTCCAATCTACCTATGTGAAGTGGTGTAAGAATATGCAGCTAGTCAAACGCACGTATAACCATGCGAGTTCTGTTCAGAGCAATGCATAGAAAGCTCTACATTTCATGTGCTATGTGGGCACTCCTCCATATTCCTAGAATAGCAAGTGACCATATGAAGCTATACACATCGCACTGAAATAACCAGCCATTTCTGAGAAATGGTTCCCAGACACAAATGTAACCACTTCGTTATATTCAGCTTGAATTCTTCACGGGGCCTGAACATATGATTTACTATAGGTGGCTGCTTCATTATTACTGGTGTGATCATCCACTGGGGACCCCAAAACCAGTACATTATAAGCAGCATTTGATTACATCCAACCTCGTTACATCCAATGTATTTCTAGTCATTTAAAGAAGGATATTTACCAAGACCAACCTTTTTGCTTTGTTATATCTGACATTTGTTACATCTGACATCATTATAAGCAGCATAAGCGGCTTCGACTGTACATTCCTGCAGGAAATGCATGAATTAATTTTTTTCCTGACTTCAAACAAATTGTTGAATTAGGTTGACTATTGTCTGATGTCTACATAGTATCTTTTTGCTCCTTTCCGTATTATTATTAATGTGTTGAACATACTTCAGTGTAACTGATAGTTTTTATATTCTGCTGTTTATATATTGTTGTATTGAGGTGTCCAACCATCACAAGTGATTGAATTTACAAGCACATGTACAAATTCAACTGTTACCATTTGTTGTGAGATTGCGGAATGAAGCAGTCAAACATGGGGAACTTAGTCAAACATGGAACTCTCATCAGCACAAAAAGAAAGTCTAATTATCTGTTTCCCTAGATAAGATAAGATAATGTTGCTTATAGCCCAGCCTACTGTAAAGGGCCACATCAGGGCTGTCACCATGTTAAAATCAACTCAACAGTCATTTAAAAACAAAAACAAACTTACTTCACACATCTCTATAAATGATATCTTCTAGAAACGCACCAGAAACTTTGTTAAAATCCCTAGAGACAACAAACCAAAAGGATTCATCTGTAAGTTTATTTTGTCAGCCAGGTATCAATTTCTGAACAGATCACTGCTTGTCATTCCACACAGTTTTACCAAACTTGCATTTAGATTGAGAGAAACCATAGAATGACCTGATCAATGTGTAGAAATAACTGTGTACCCCTACTATCAGCAGTGGTGAAGTGATTTAGATTGAGAGAAAACTAGAATGACCTGATCAATGTGTAGAATAACTGTGTACCCTACTATCAGCAGTGGTAGAATTGGTTTGCCCTGCGGATTACTAGTGGGGGCTCATGGGTTCAGTTCCCATGGCTCAGGCCATGGCTTATATACATCCTGAGGATTCTTCTGCCCTGACTGGCTCAATCCTACTGCCCTGACTGGGCTCAATCCTACTGCCCTGACTGGCTCAATCCTACTGCCCTGACTGGCTCAATCCACTGGCTCAATCCTACTGCCCTGACTGGCTCAATCCTACTGCCCTGACTGGCTCAATCCTACTGCCCTGACTGGCTCAATCCTACTGCCCTGACTGGCTCCTACCCAGAGATGAGTTGGTTTCAAGGTGAGATGACTGCAGGCAGAAACTGAACCAAATTTCAAAAAGAATTGTTAGAAAGTCTGCAGTACACACAGGGACAAACAAATTACAAGACACAAAATATGATGAGTGTCGACCTCTTTGGTCTTCTTCAAGCAAGAGAAATGACATTTCAAGGCATTGAAAACGAAGAATGAGCAGTCGCTTACCTTCTCATATTTGGCGCAAGATGGTATTGAATGAAAATGAGGCCGTTAAGACTGTCCCCTTCCTGCTGTAATGGTGGCGTGCACACCAAGTGCTCTGCCCAATCCACAGCCTGTTGTGATTGTCCTGTTAAAGTGGCCCTGCACACCAAGTGCACTGCTCCAATCCACAGCCTGTTGTGATTGTCCTGCTGTTAAGGTGGTCCTGAACACCAAGTGCACTGCTCCAATCCCCAGCCTGTTGTGATGATTGTCCTGTTAAAGTGGCCCTGCACACCAAGTGCACTGCTCCAGTCCACAGCCTATTGTGTAAGGTGACCCTGCACACCAAGTGCGCTGCTCCAATCCACAGTCTGTTTCCTTTGTCACCAGACCAGAAGCTGAAGATCTCAACTTGGGCGTTTTTGTCTTTTTGTAGTGCTGTGTGATGAGTGAGCCTCCACATTTCCATTTTTGGAGCTGTCTTTTCTGTCTGTGTTAAACATGATGAGAAAGGGTATAATGGCAGAGGAGGTCTTACCAGATGATGTTTGACCTAGCTGGAGCAGCTGGTGCAGTCTGCTCTGTAGGTTTAATGTTGCCATAGATGCCTTTTCCTGTTTGGTTACGGGGTCGTCCAGGTTTCTGTATGACCTCAAGGCAGCATGTAGGCAGGCGTCTGTTCCAGATCCCTCCCATTTGGAGATGGTCTGCCGAGAGTTTTGGAGACAGTCTGCCAAGAGTTTGGGAGACGGTCTGCCGAGAGTTTTGGAGATGGTCTGCCGAGAGATTTTGGAGAAGATTATGGACAGCTAACCCTAGGCTGACCCATAGCTTTTTTTGCACATGGCATGCACCTTTCTCTTTTCTCTTTCAACAGCCTGTCTACAGTTGTTTGACTTACACCCATTCTAATCTCAAAGCTTTCTCTTTCATTCTAGCCCCATAGCTTCTCACCCATTGTAAATTCAACACTTTCTATCCTGTAGTCAGAAAATACTCTTGAAATGCAGACTGTTTCTGTCAGCGCTGCGCTATGGTGTACCAGTGTGGCTGCTGAAATCGGCTTAAGTCTTAAACTGCTCAACAAATATGCAGATCTGACAGCTGATTATTTAGAGGCTGTGGTTGTTCCTCAAACCCTAGCACTCTCTGGAAGAGGGCACAACAGAGATTGATTTCCTGTTTTTCCCTGGTCCATGAAGAGAGAGAGAGAGAGTCATGTTGAAATTTCCAGCTACTATCATGTGTTGGTTCACGCACATTCAAATTACGTGAGGGAGTGCAGGGGCTAAAACATTTTGTTGGTCAAGGGGAGATAAACTCCACATTTACTATAGTGGAGGAACTGAAACCCTCATTGAGGCAGGTATTCTGGCTTTGGAGTCTGGTTTAGAGATTTGCCTTGATGTGTTTTGACTGGCTTTGGAGTCTGGTTTAGAGATTTGCCTTGATGTGTTTGACTGGCTTTGACGTCTGGTTTAGAGATTTGCCTTGATGTGTTTGACTGGCTTCGGAGTCTGGTTTAGAGATTTGCCTTGATGTGTTTGACTGGCTTTGGAGTCTGGTTTAGACGTCTGCCTTGCTGTGTTTGACTGGCTTTGGAGTCTGGTTAGAGATTTGCCTTGCTGTGATTGACTGGCTTTGGAGTCTGGTTTAGAGGTTTGCCTTGCTGTGTTTGACTGGCTTTGGAGTCTGGTTTAGAGGTTTGCCTTGCTGTGTTTGACTGGCTTTGGAGTCTGGTTTAGAGATTGCCTTGCTGTGTTCGACAGGCTTCCCTATGTCAAAGGGGGGCAGGTTCAACTGCCCACCACCATTTGTTTACTCTGGGACAGTTGGGACAGTTGAGAATTTAAAAAAAAAAAAGGGAATCTACCCTCTGAAAGTGGTTTAAAATGAAGAAAAATGGCTGAAACTGATAAACAAATTCATTTAATGTAAAGAACATGTCAGCCAAAGGAAGACATTTTAGGAATCTGGGTGTTGTGTAGGCCGTACTGAAGGTACATTTTGCTCCCTTCTTTTCCTAATTGAGGGGCACATGTTTTGGTTGGAAAATACATCTAAAAACTTTCAGTAGGAACATGTCTTTTTTTGTTCTTTTTTTTTCTTTTCTTTAAGTTCTGTTCTTGGCACATTGCAGAGAAAATGTGTGGGCATACATGTGTATCATCTTTTGATTCATTGTGTTTTTAGATGCCCAGTGCTGTATGGACAGCATGGCGGAGGTAGCTACACAAGATATGAAGCAACCAATGTGAGTATTTCTTCGTGTGGGTATACATCAACTTTTTTTCTCAGGTGCACAAATTCATGCATACTTTTGCATAAACAAGGTGCATGTACGCATGCACGCACGCACCAATGTCCTGTGTGAATGTATACAACACAATGACGAACCCTGCAACAGCAAAGTGTCCATGGCAACATGCTGAAGGAAAAGTTCAGTTGGTATAGGTAAACAAAACCATTTGAACAGGAAAAAAAGGAAGTGGCACTGTACTATGGCAAAATACTCTCCTCCTCCTCAGCAGCCCTCATTTCATAGATCTGTTGTGCAATACTGCATAATACAACACAAAACAGAATAATATATAGGTTATTAGCATTTCATCACACGTTTCAAAAGACAAGCTACAACTGCGATCTGGAAAAGTGATTAATGTTCCAAGGTATTATCTATAAATGTGTTGAACTTTTAAGTATGAAGGGTTTGAGTGCATAGAATTAAGCTAAAAGTCATTCTTTTCGGGTACTGTAAATAGTGTAGGTGGATCAGACTTTTTTTCCCAAGAAAAGGGTTGCCATAACTCTTCAACCTATGTGGGCTGTCGACACTTGTTGTCAGGTTGATCCTAATGTTACTTTCCTCTGAAGTGATCTGGGTGTACAGGAGACTTCCGTTATCCACTCGGTCCTGGACCAGCAATTCTCTGTGTGCGTTATTTTGGTGTGCTTGTTGATTAGTCTTTGTTCTTCCCCCTCAGAACTAGGTTCAGGGACAGTGACAAAAAGTTTAAGGTTGGTCTTGTAATTAGAAAACATCCCTTTTCTTTTCTTTTTTTTTGTTTCAGCACAGTGAAGTAAGTTTTGCATCATATGGCATTTTAACAAAAACTTATTGTCAGACCTGCATCACAGCCTTTTTTTTTTTTTGTAACAGAATTGCTGTAAATTCGAGAGAAAATGGCTGTTCATTGCCCAGATTGTCAAGAGACCCTCTGGAATTTTTTTAGAAAACATGGCAGGATACCAATGGTTGGAATGCTGGATTAAGAGCTAAGCACAAGGTGATCTGAGCCCAGCAACAACACATGCACACATGCACACGCGCGCAACACACACACACGGACGCGGCATGCGCACACACACAAACACACACACACACACACACACACACACGCACACACCACACAAAATATGTAGCAGCATTAGCAGAACACACAGAATTTTTTTTGGTTTAGAGAAGAACATATCTGAAGTCTGGGGAAGGTGTCAGTTGAAGAGGCCGATGGCCGATATAAACATGTGTTGGTTATTTTTGGATTGTGTGGACCAGTGGCTTGCATAAAACACGTTGTAGTTGGAATTATGTGTATACTGGTGTCCAGCAAGTATGGACAACTTTATTGCTGACTCTAGGTCCATCCCATGATACGATTAACAACCCCCCCCCCCCCCCAAAAAAAAAAACAGCCTTGAAATTTGTTGTCCATTTGACATGACTTTCTTAAAATTTATCATTGAATTGACATGACTTTCTGGTCCTGGAACGATTTTCACAATGTCTACACTAATTTTACCTCCCAGTAAACCCCCCTTACCCCACCCCACCCTCTTCCCCTTTGATAGCTTTTGTCTGGACGGATTTTCTTCATCTTCTGCATTAAAACTTCCTTCCTTTGATGACATGTCTTTCTGAAACAAACGTTCTCATTCATTGTCCATGCTAGCATGTAATTCCCAGTTTGAAATTCTTCCCTGTGATGACGTTTTATTGAAAGTAGTGATTTTTTCATTGTCTGTATAACATTTACCTCCCAATTAAAACTGCCTCCCTTGATGACTTGTTTTTTTCCTGACCAGTGTTCTTATTGTCCACACGACAGTTAAATCCCAAGAAAAGTTTCTTGTCTTTGATGACTTGTTTTTTTCTGTACCAGTTTTCGTATCGTCTACACGACAGTTACCTCCCAGTAAAAGTTTTTGGTCTTTGTGACTTGTTTTTCTGTACCAGTTTTCTTATGTCTACTCAGCATTTCTCTACCAGTTAAAAACTTTCTCTCCTTTGATGACTTTTTTTAAAGAATTAATTTTTATTCATTTTCTGCACGACATTTATCTCCCAATTAAAACTTCCTCCCTTTGATGACTTT